>JAJOOO010005114.1:0-71813 GCA_029582685.1 Solanum piurae
TACTTAAAGTCTTGAATGCATGAATGTGTGAAGTGGGCTAGAACTAAGAAATGGTGCCCTTTCTATAAATGCTAAAAGAGGAATTCTAGGCCAAGACTGGAATCGACAGAACTAAGAAATGGTGCCCTTTCATAAGTCTAGCTTTCCTAAGTAAATGTATAACCTTGAAGGATGGGCCTTAGGGCGATGCTCCCTTCTTGAGTAAAATGATACACTTAGAGATGGATGTAGCCGGAACGACATGAGAATCCTTATCTAAGAAATTTAAATTAGCTATCCTTATGAACCTTGATTGGTTATGACTAAGAAATGGGGCCTTTCATGGGAAGAGGTACTATGATTTGGTTGAACAAGAAAAGGAACCCTCTCTAGTACGTATGTGATTGAATACTCTATGGAAACCAAGGATAAGCACCGAGTGGATGTGGTTAGGAAGGTGGCCTAGTTGAGTATGAGATTAGGCACAATGAACTTCCTTGGACATCCCCTAAACCATGTGCCTACATGGGTTGCTTTTAGTTCTACCCTTGGCAAGTACAACAACCTCCACGGAGTAGGATAGACTCCGGATTCCATACCTTTCTAGTATGGTCTATGTCGGTTAACGCCTATTTCCATCATGTGGGATGTGCACTTTAACTATTGGATAGGTTCTACAAAGTGTAGGTAGTAGTATGGGATGCTATCTATACATGGCACGAGTAGGCCTAGAAGATACTAAAGTGAGTTCCCTAAGTCTAATGACTATTATGTGAAAGTCCTCTTATTTGCTTGAAGGTCTCCTAAATGGTTTATTAAAGAATGTTGGTCTATTGATGTTATGTTATAAAGAAAATGTCCTTATCTAAGGTAATCTTGAGGAACACTTAAGTGTAATTGAAGAGGTTGTATGGGCGGCCATTTCTTGTCTCACTCAAGTGTGTCTTAAGGTTATATAAGGTAGAGGTCCTATGGTAATGAAATGGCATGTGTTCTTTTAAAGTTAAGCATGGGTTGTATATGGATATATGTACAGTATGTGTATGGTTGGATATGGTCTTATATGTGAATGTTGACTTGTATTATGTCTCTTATACTTGTGAAGTGAAGGTTTTATCAAAATGATATGAAAGCATGTTTTTGCATGGTTTCCGTACTTAGTACTTAATTGTGCTAACCCCTTTCTTTCCCTTTTTGACTAAAGTGTAGGGATTGGGAGATGGTGACATGTCATGGCTACCTGATAGGTTTCTAAGTGTTGAAGATGAAGACTTGGTGAGTCCTCATAGATTCGAGGACAATACCCTACATGTTCCTTTATGTCTTGTAGTTTAGTTATAGTGTTTGAGTGGGCTTAGTCCCAATGTTGTACTCTAAAGGTATTAGACGGTTTTGATACATCATGTATAAAGTCTAGAAAGTCTTCCGCTTGTTATTTAATGAAAATATCTTCGTGTGGGTAGAAAGTTTTTAATCACTTATCTTTTTTTTTGTATCTATGCGATGAATGAATGCTAAGAGGCTTATATTAGACCTCCGAGAGGTCGAGTACGCCGGTTACGACTAGGGGGTGCTCTCGGGTCGTAACATGTTGTCTCTTTCTTGTGATGTGAAATTGCTTATCTGCATTTATTGTTGTGCATTGTGATGAGATATGTAATGAATATTGTGCCAAAGGAAAATGGTTCTGGCAAATGATATGATTTAAAGCTGAGGAGAAATGGTTCTGGCTAGTAAAATGATATAAAGACGAACGCAAATGGTTCCAACTAGTGATATGATGTAAAGACAAAGAGAAATGGCTCCGTTTAGTGATATTGTGCCGAACGGAAATAGTTCTAGAACGTAACATGATCTAAAACAGATGGGAAATGGTACATGATAGTAAAATGGTATAAAGCCGAAGGGAAATAGTTCCAGCTAGTGATATTGTGCCTAAGGGAAATGGTTCCGACAAAAGTTTGAATATTGTGATTTAATGTATTTTGATACTTGTGATTGATCTACTTGTTAGTTGTGATTGATGCACTTGATACTTGTGATTCATCTGTGTGAAACATGTTATTAACATACTCGATAAATGTTCGTTATTGAATTGTGACTATTGAACTATGATTATTAAGTGTTGTGAGCTATGTATTGTCCAACTGTTAGGTTGAGATGATTTCTATGCAGGTTGTACTTTGAAGAGGTTTGGTTAGGATTAAAGGAGCACTCGATTTCTAGCTCATTTTTCCTAGTTTATTTTGTTACTTAGTGAGTACTGTGTTGGTTGGTACTCACTTCCTGCTTTTATACTTGTGTTGGTTTTGAGCCTGGTACCCTATGATTGCTCTTATTTTTCTCGTATTTTTGGGCTTGTCAAAGGACTTTTGAGAGGTCACTACTTGGCATCGCGGCGGATCCTCTTGTTCTTTATTTTATGTTTTGTTCTATTTGAGAAATAAAGACATTGAGACTTGTATCTTTGAACTCCACACTCTAATATTAGTGGCTTGTCCACGTAACCACCGAGTTTTGGGGTTATATATGAATGACTATGTTTTCTACCTCTATTTTATTCGTACTATACTTTCCGCATTTCTCTCATTTCATTGGGTTGTGGCTGACTTGTCTTGGTGGAAATAGACAAGTGCCATCACGTCCATTTTTAGATTGTGACAAATAGTATCTGAGCCCTAGGTTCATAAGTCTCATGTGTGTACGAGCCATGTTGAAGTAGAGTCTCTAGGATCGGTACGAAGACGGCTATACTTATCTTTGTGAGGCTATAAAGATCGGTAGAAATCATCTTTTTATTTACTCTTTCTTATCATGTGTGGTTACCCTCGATTGCAGTGAGTTGTCGCGTATTGTTTTGACAAATGGCGAGGACTATAGATTATTTTTCTAGTGGTAGAGGGGAGGCAGTCCCCAAGAAATTGTTGAGACCACAAATAGGGGTAACAGTAGGACCCGAGTTATAGGCCATTCTAGTGGAGTATCTCTGGCTAGAGGTCATGCCCATGGAGCGGCACAAACTAGAGGACGAGCTAGAGAGGTATCTCTTGAGCTATAGGATGAGGTAGCTGAAGACGAGGCTCCTCTTGAGTTTACAAATTCGCTGTTCTAGGATACCTTTTTGAGGATACTAGGCATATTGGAGAACTTCTTTTAGGGTAGTATGATAGGTACCCCAAAGGATTCTTAGATGAGGGTACGGGGTAGACTCCAGGTCAACAACATCAGGCTTCAGTTATTCTTGATCATGTGGGTTAGCCAACAGTGGTTCCTGCAGTGGGTATTGGAGCACAAATTGCTCTTAAGGTTATTTTTACAACGGTTGATCTGCAGTGTTATGAGATGTTTCAGAAGATGAAACCACTACAGTTTCAGGATGGTAAGAGCGAGGATGCTCATGATATCTTGAGCTTATGTCATAAGACTCTAGAACCAGTGGGTATGGGTGATGTATGTGGTGTTCATTTTGTTTTACTTGATTTTCGTGGACTCACTAGAGGGTAGTTGAGGACTTATATGAGGTCTAGACTAGTCGAATCTCCTTTGGCAAACTAAAGTGAGTTCCCAAGTGCTTTCCAGGACCACTTCATTATTTGGAGCGTGAGGTAGGAGAGTTGATTGAGGGTTAAGTGGTTGACACATGGCAATTTATAGTATGAGGCGTGTTTCTGTTAGCTCTCTAGGCATGCTGTGACCATTATTCTAGATGAGGTGGAGATATTCTATAGGTTCCTGAGAGGGTTGAGGTTCTCTGTCAGGTGTTATTTGTTCTAAGCAGCCAGAGAGAGGGCTTCCTTTATGTCGATTGTGAGTACCGCCAAGGAGACGGAGTTGAAGATTAGAGAGAAGTTTTGGGATCCCATAGGGTCCATTCTTCTGGTGCTTCATCTAGAGGTAGAGGTTCACATAGGAGTGGTATCTCTTTCTAGTGTTTTCAACTTATTCATTCATCTATGCTAGAATCTAAGAGTGGACAAACATACCTAGGTTCCTATGGTTATACCCGAGGTGACCATGGCAGCTCTTCTAGTGCACATCAGATGTTATTCCTACCCAGGTCTTGTTATAAGTATAGGGATCGAGGTCATATGATTCAGTAGAGTCCTTTCCAAACTCATTTAAGGAAGAGGTCATTCCGGTAAATGAGGCAGGTGATGAGTCGGGAATTTTGACTCATTTAGGGCTTATTATTATTTGATTTATTGTTCTCGATGCCTATTTTGTGCTCATAACTAATGTTAATGTTTTATTATGCAGAAATGAAGGCTTCAGGGCAAGGCAAGGACATTATGATGCGAAAAAGAACAAAAAAGTTGGAAAAGCTAAAGAAAAGAAAAGTTGGAGCTTGCAAAATCCACTCGGTGACTCGCAGAGTGAGCCTCCAGCTCGCTTAAAGTTCCAGCAAAGTGGCCCATGTTCCAAACATTTTTGGTGACAGAAAGGACGATTCGGCAACTCACTGAATGGGTCAGCGATCACAACCTAGCTCGCTTAAACTTCCAGAACAATTTGCTGTAGAAGTTAGTCCAAAATCCAAGAAGAAGCATAACTTAGCGGTTCGATAAGTTGATCGGCGATCTCAACTAACCTCGCCAACTAGACCCCGTGTTTAGTTTTTGGGAACGTATAAATTCATTTTTTGAAAGAAAAAAAAAGTTCCAAGTTTCCACAATGTGTATTCCTGAGCCTTTGAGAGGCTTTACATTTATAACATTGCTAAACATTCTTAGAAAATTTTGGGATCTAGAATAGGATATTGTAAGATTTTAACTTTGATTTCTGCATTGGGTATTGCAGATCATTAGCAATTCATATGGAAAACCTTGTTGGTAATTATTATCCGTGAGTTTACGGTATTTTTGATACATTTCACTTGAAGTTTGTGTGAGTCTTGGGGATTTTGTTATTATATATGATGGTAGAAACTGTCATATGAAGATCCTGAAATCTTCACCAAGTGTTGAACCACGGATCGTAGGTAGATCCACGGTCTGTCGTTCGTGTCGTCGATCAAAACTGCGTCTAAACCAATTTTCCTTATTTTATTTTCCTATTTTGTTTAGGACTTGTCTACTATAAAAGAAGTTATTATTTTCGTTTATGGAAGTTAGCCATTATTGGAGACTTTTGTTCTATGATTTTGGAGTTAATTTGCAAGACATGAGCACTTATAATTCTAGAAGATCGTTTATGAAATGTGCTTTAGATTTTCACTTTAAAATTTTTGTATTCATCTACTTTGATTGTAAGTTCATAATTCTTATTCTTATTAACAACATGAATTATAAATTCTCAAGCATGAGTAGATAAATCCACAACTAGATTTGTGGAACCATGAGCAATTAAAAAAGTATGACTAATAAATAAGTAATTCTAGAATAGTGTTTATACATGTATTGTTAATCCTTTCATTTAGCATGTATTTTAACGAAGGCCAACGTTAGAACTATCCTCGTTTGTACTTGCCAGAACAAGGAGGTAATGAATGAGAAAAGCATTAAACAACAGAGAGGTAGTTAAGGATTTGTTGCTATCTAATAGCCTGACCTTAATCAGTTGAAACAAGAATTAATACCTTAATAAATTGAAGCGAGGGTTAATCTAGGGTAAAGGTAAGTTTAGTAAATTATATACCCGTAGACGGACCAAGTTGCGTGGTGAAATTCCCTACTTAGAGGACCAATCACTTAGGGATACGCAACTTATCAGCTTTGCATGTCAAACACTAGGAGAAAGTTACTATTATTAGGAATACTCCATTAAGAGCTTGTGAGGAACACATATGCCCTAGTTTTCATCTCATATTGATATCTCAAAACTGCAAATCTTGTTTACTTGTTACTTAGTGATACAAAATCAACAATCAGTTATTTTATTTATAAATCCCCTATTTTGTTACTTTTCTCGGAAATAGTTTGACTAAATGTACATAATTGTGAGTTAGCTTAAGTCTAAACCATATTCTTGTGGGATTGACCCTAACCTAAAATTTAGGTTCTTTATTTCACAACAACCGCTTATACTTCTTTTGGGAGGTATAATTTGGGCTTATCAAATTTTGGCGCCACTGCCGGGGAATACGGCTTTTAGATGAAACTAACTTCATTATTGAATTTTAGTCAAGTATTTCTTTATTTTACATTTTTATATTATTTTTGTTTTATACAGGTCTAGACTCTAGTGTTTTCCAAGTAAACAGAGTCAAAGCAATCCTTTGACCCCTTACGACCAGGAACTACAACAACTTTGAGGAGAATGGTTGGAAGAGGCCTAAATCTCAAAGGACACATTGGTCCAATTGGGGAAGGTCAAGAGGATGGAGCTGGTCTACGACCTCCTGGAGTTGTAAATGTTCCTACTCAGGTTTAGGGTTGTCATCTAATAAAAAATATAGAAAGGGTGCAGAACCAGCCAGCACCGAGAGATCGAGATAACTACAATGTTGACTATGATTCAATGGAGTCTACCGAGGCTATTGTTCCTCCTCCACTACCACCGGGACATTCTCTTTTTGTGACCAGCAATCTTATGCAAATTCTTAGAATAAAAGGGTTGTTTGCCGGATTACCTTCTGAATATCCATATGCTCATACGACTAAATTGACGAGTGTATGTATGAGTAGTGTGGGATGCCCAGACTTGAACATGGACATTAAAGTGTTGAGATTCTACCAACTATCATTGACAGGAGATGCTACTGTGTGGTTTTCTGAGCTACCGTACAATTTAATTTATACATGGGACCAACTTTACAAGGTGTTCATGGCGAGATATTTTTCGGTGTCCAAGAAGCTGAATCTCAACGATAAACTAAATAACTTCATGGCACTACCTGGGGGTCAGTAAGTAGTTTGTAGGATAGATTCACTAGATTTATGAGGAGTGTGCCAAACCACCACATAGATGATGAGTCACTGAAGGAGTACTTCTATAGAGGACATGATGACAATGGAAAGACCGTGCTAGAAACTATTGCTAGAGGCTCTTATGGGGAATGAACTTTCAAAGATATTGCTGAGAAACTTGAGAGGATCTCCAAGAACAATAAGGCTTAGAGGACTAGAAAGTCAAATACTAGTAGAAGCACATTTGGTATCAAAACTGCACCGAGTCAATCAAATGATAAAATCCGTGAAGAGATAGCTCATATGAGGATAGAAATTGTCTTGGTCTTAAATCATGTGAGTGGAAGTGTAGAGAAAGTGAATGCGGTAAATTATCAACCTAGAGTTCCGCCACCACTGGTTGAATAGTACTATTATGAGGATGATGTGAATTTTCTGAATGATCAAATGAGGAGTTTTCGAACCAATGCCCAAGGTTCCAACTCGGATAATTGGCACCAAGGTCAAGGAAACCAAGGTCGGAACTATGGCAACTACAACCGCGATGGCAACTATGTTCTGGATGGAAACTTCAACCGTGATAACAACTACAATCGGAACAACTATGGCAACTTGAATGAGAAGAGTGGGCCCTATGTTCCACTTGGTAATAGAGAGGCTGGTACAGGTATGACTCACATTGAAGATATGATGCAGAATATGATGAAGAGATTTGATGCGACAAATGAAAATGTGGAGGAGATGCGGAATAATTTATCCAGAATTGGTCAGAAAGTGGACGCTCATACAGTATCAATTAAGCAATTTGAGCAACAATTTAGTTAGACATACGGTGAACCCACATCAGACATGAACACTTCTTAGCAACACTATCCACAATCCAAAAAATGATGGTCATTGCATGGCAGTCACTACATACAGAGGAAAATAGACTATAGATTCTCCTATGCCAACAGAGGTGGAAAGAGTGAAATAAAAGGATGAGGATGAAGTTGAGGTTACTGAGGATCTTGAAGTTGATGCTGAAAAGGAAGTAGAGGTGACTGAAACAGTTGTTCCCATGTCTATACCTCCACCTCCCTTCCCACAAAGGTTGGTGAAAAAGTCTAAAAAGGGAAAATATCGCAGGTTCATCGCTATGTTAAAGCAATTGTCCATAAATGTCCCATTAATAGAAGCTTTGGAGTGAATTCCTAGGTATGCGAAGTTCATGAAAGACTTGGTGACCAAAAAAAGGGTTGTCAATTTTGAGTATGAAGAAAAGTAGTAACATTGTAGTGCCATTACTACTAGGCCACTTGTGCAGACGAAACAGGATCCTGAAGCTTTCACTATTCCTTGTACTATTGGTATGCTGCAGTTTGCTAAAGCTTTGTGTGACTTGGGTGCCAGCATTAACTTGATACCATTGTCGATCTATAAAAAGTTGGGTTTAGGAGCTCCCAAACTGACTACAATGCATTTACTTATGGCTGCTAGAACTGTGAAGAGGCTTCATAATGTAAACGCTAACAAAGATACTTCATCCAATACTAATCATCAGCGATGGTTCAGTAGTAATATAACCCAACTAGTGAGTTGGGGTCAAGTCCCAAGGGAGTGGTTCGTAATCGAGAATCAATAGGCAAGTAAGAATATGCTCTAGTCAATCATAGGTAAAAACATTTACGAATAAAACCATGGTTTAAATTATAGGTGACACAAGTGTCAAATATTAAGGGGGTTTTGTATTATCAACTAAAACATCAACTAACACGATACTACGATTATAGATATGAGATTCTTGGGATGTGATTTTATTATGGGCTAAGGTAAACAATCGGGTAATTGCAATTAATAGTAAACAACTGCAAATAACTTTAGTGGGGGTAAACTTTCTCTCGAACAATTTACCCCGAATCAAATTGGTTTCTCTCGAACATCAATAAGCAGCAATGAAGGATAAATTTCGCTTTAATCCATTCACTCTCTTGAGCTGAATGTGTGGAAAGGGGTTTAGGGTTCAGTCTCTCGAGCTTAAACCATGAAAACCCAATACCCACAGACCATCAATTAAGTAATTTTGGTTTTAAAACCTCTCTCTCGAGCAAGCCAAAAATATGAAGTTAAGATTGTATTTGCAACTACAACCCATTAAATTCAACCATAATTACTGAACGAAATCACTTTTAAACAACAAAAAAATATCAATTAACAATACCCAGCAGTTAAATCAACCCATAATCACATAATCACACCCAAAGAATTTGGGTTTTATCTAGACATAGTAAAAAGGTAAAAATCATTATCGAGTTGTGTTTCCATCAACTGGGTAGGATTGATATAGTCTTTAAAAAGGTCTAAGATGAAGAATCTTCAGCACCCACTTCCAATTTCTTAGAAATGGAAATCTTCAAAGCTAAGAAAAAATTGTCTCTAAACTTCAAAAATTGAATAACAGTATGATTCCACACAAAATCGGATACTAAGCTAAAAATTAAAACAAGTATTTATAGATGTCAAAAAGTGTGTTGCGGAGGTTCAGTCACCGCAGTTAGTCAGGATCGCCGACCCAATCGGCGATCCGCCCTTTGATTATTTTCATCGTCGTTTTGCTTTTGCCTTCAGCATCTTCAGGTTCTGTAACTTTGGGAGATATGGCACTGCATCACATAACTGTTCGGTGACTCACCGACTTGTACTTTCTCTCACCGACTAGATTTTTTCCTTCAGGGCTTGGCACTCTGGAACATTAGGCGAGACCTTGGTCATTCGGCGACTCACCTAATGGGTTAGGTGATCCTCAAGCCTTTTTTCATTCGTTCTTTCCGCTTCCTTGTTCCTTTTTGCTCAATAGTGTCCATGCTTTATTCCTCAATCCAAATAACTGACATTCAAGGATTTACATCAGTTATTGGTAAAAAATATTCATTTGAGGACACTAAATCTATTCAAATAAAGCTCTAAATGAGTCCAAATCGTGGACTCATCAATGCCTATTGGATTGCTCCAACATGTTCTTATGAAAGTAAATCATTCATCATTATGGTGGACTTTAAGATACTAGATTATGAGGTTGATTTTGACGTTCCCATCATCTTAGGTAGACCATTTCTTTATACTATGTGTGCGTTGGTCGATATGGAGAGAGGGTAGATGAGGTTTCGACTAAATAATGAGGAGGTGACTTTTAACATCTGACGGTCTATGAAGCATGAATGTGATCTTAAGTTAGTGTCAGTGGTCAATCAGATTGTGGAGCAAGAATCAGAAATGTCAATTTAAGAGAGGTTAGGTGTTGAGGCACTAGCAGTTGTGATGATGAATTTTGACAGTGATGGTATTGATGACTATGATGAGCTAGTTTGTGCACTTGATAGGTCCTAGTTTCTTGTCAAACCAAAGCGGTTGGAATTAGATATGAAGAATCGAGACACCCTAACTCCAAAACCGTCTGTTGATGAGCCTCCAAAACTGGAACTTAAGGTTCTTCCATCCCACTTGCGGTATGTATTCTTGAGACAAAATAGCACTTTGCGTGTAAGTATTATTTTTTGACTCGAGTGAAGGGCAAATAGAGGCTTTGATATCGGTATTGAAGCGGTTTAAGAGGGCTATAGGATGGACTAATGCAGACATTATTGGAATCCCACCGGGCATTTGTTCTCACAAAATTCAACTCATGCCGGACAACAAGCCAAGTATTAAGCACCAAAAGAGATTGAATCCCCCAATGCAAGAAGTTTTGAAAAAGGAGATCATTAAGTTGTTAGACGCTACAGTTATATATCCTATTGCTGATAGTAATTGGGTCTGTCCAAATCAATGCATGCCAAAGATAGGTGGAATTACTGTGGTTCCCAATGCTAAAAATGAGCTTGTTCCAATGAGGCCGGTAATTGGTTGAAGAGGTTGTATGGACTATCGCAAGTTGAATGCATGGACTGGGAAAGACCATTTCCCCATGTCGTTCATGGATCAAATGTTAGATCGCCTCGCTGGCAAAGATTGGTATTGTTTTCTAGATGGGTATTCAGGCTACAATCAGATTCCATAGTTCTGGAAGACCAAGAGAAGACCATATTCACTTGTCCCTATGGGACTTTTGGGTTCAATACAATATAGTTCGAGTTCTGAAATGCATCGGTGACCTTTCACCGTTGCATGATGTTGATATTTTTGGATATGGTGGAAGACATGATTGAGGTATTTATGGATGATTTCTCGGTAGTTGGTGACTCATTTGATGATTGTTACGTATTTGGCCGAGGTACTAAAATGGTGTGAAGAGTCCAATCTTGGGAAAAGTTCCACTTTATGATAAAAGACGGTGTATTTCTGGCTCATCAGATTTCACCGAAAGGTATTTAGGTTGATAGAGCTCAAGTTGAGGTAATATAAAAACTCCCACGACCCATCTCAGTAAAAGGTGTTAGAAGTTGTCTTGGGTATGAAGGTTTCTACCGGAGGTTTATAAAGGATTTCTATAAAATTGCACACCCATTGTGTAAGCTACTTAAAAAGGAGTCTAAGTTTGAGTTTGATGATGCTTGTATTAGCGCATTTGGGGAGTTGAAAAAGAAACTAGTGTCATCACTTGTCATTATTTCACCGGATTGGGGACAACCGTTTGAAGTTATGTGTGATACAAGTGAGGTGGCGCTTGGCGTAGTATTACGGCAGTGGCCAGAGAAAATTTATCATCTTATTTACTATGCATGAAAAGTGTTGAATGTTTATCAAAAAAACTACACTGTTACTGAACATGAACTGCTTGTTGTGGTTTTCACATTCGAAAAATTTAGATCCAATTTGCTGGGTACGAAGGTTATTGTGCATACTGACCATTCTACAGTGAGTTATCTTATGGCTAAGAAGGATGCAAAACCAAGATTGATTAGATGGGTGCTATTGTTGCAAGAGTTTGACTTTGAGGTGAAAGATAGAGTGGAACAGAAAATTATGTTGCCGATCACTTATCCAGATTAGAAGAGGAAGCTATGATCAAACTTGATAATGGAGTTGATATTAATGATGCATTCCCTAATGAGCTGGTATTGGCTGTTTCTTATGACCTTATCCCTTGGTTCGCAAACTTTGCTAATTACTTGGTGAGGGATATGATGTCAGCGGATTTATCATCCCACCAAAGGAAAATTTTTATGTTTGATGTGAAGAAATTATTTTGGGAATAGCCTTACTTGGTTAGTGTTTGTGCTGATGAGATTATTTGTCGATGTGTGACCGAGGTTGAGATGATGAGTGTATTGAAGGCGTGTTATTCATCGCCTATTGGTGGGCACCATAGTCGTATCCGAACTTCCCATAAAATTTTGCAGTGTGGGCTGTATTGGCCTACCATCCACCAAGATGCTCACAATTTCACAAAGTCTAGTGATTGTTGCCCGCATGAAGGGGGATTTTGAGAAACTGGAAACCCTGATCAGGCAGGTGGCCTAGCTAACATAGCTATCCGTCAGAAATAGCTGCATTCCGTTAGAACTACAAATGAACCGAATACTAGTGATTGAGCTTTTTGATGTTTGGGGTCTTGACTTCATAGGTCTGTTTCTTTATTCGAATGGGATGAAGTAAATTCTTGTGGCGGTTGACTATATATCCAAATAGATGGAATCATTTGCTCTTTCAAACAATGAGGGAAATAGTGTCACCACATTCTTGAAAAAGAATATATTCTCCAGATTTGGTACACCAAGGGCAATCATTAGCAATGAAGATGCTCACTTTTGTAATAAACTGTTCAAGTTGTTGTTTGAGAAGTATGGTGTTCATAATAGCGTAGCAATCCCTTATCATCCGCAGTTGAGTGGGCAAGTTGAAGTGTTAAATCGTGCGATAAAGCAAATCCTTGCAAAGATTATAAATGCCAACAGAACTGATTGGTCAAGAAGACTTGATGATGCTCTATGGGCTTATCGCACTTCATTCAAAACTCCCATAGGTATGTCCCCCCACCAACTTGTATATGGGAAGTCTTGTCATTTGCTTGTAGAGATAGAGCATAATGTGATGTGGGCACTCAAGAAGTTGAATTTGGATTGGGGCGCCGCATCGAGTCAAAGAATAAATGAGATGAATGAGCTTGATGAGTTTCGCCTAAAAGCATATGAAATTTCAGCCTTGTACAAGGAGAAGATGAAGAAATATCATGATCTGGTGCTATTATTTAACTCAAGGTTGCTCTTCTTTCCTGACAAACTCAAGTCCAAGTGGACCGGGCCATTCAAGGTTACTCAAGTATTTCCACATGGAGTGGTTGAACTCGAGAACAAGGAAGGCACGAGATTCAAGGTGAATGGTAAGCGGATAAAGATCTACTTGGGGAAATCGGAGGTTGTCAACGAGTTGATAGAGAAGTGGGGTCTTGATGAAGTCTAAGTAATCAAAGTGTCTGCGTCGTGCCGTGTCATTAAATCAAAAGCTACTGGGAGGCAACCCAAGATGTAAAATCTAGCCAACTATAGGAATTTTTTTAATATAGTGGAGTGTTCTTAACTTTTATCTTTCTCGATATATTTTATTAGTTTTTGAGTTTTAGTGTTGGCTAGACAAGGGTAGGATAGGGTCTGTGTCTAAAAAGTGTCTAGAAAATACAAAAAAAGAGTCCTAATGTTTGCTACATGTGCTGGGAAGAAAAGAAAAGAAAAATCTCCAGAAATCAAGTTGATGCAGTGGTGTACGGTTCCTACCGACGGTCCGTCATTCAGTCCACGAATTGTGGATTGCATCCGTAGATCCCATGTACATTTTCTGAATTTCAGTAAATGTGAGAGTAAACCACAGAACCCATCGATGGACTGTCGATTGAACCAAAATCTATTCTTGTAAACTCCCCCATTTACTCCCATGTATCCTCTTCTTACTTCCCCACAATTTACCCTAAATCTATTTCATCTCCCAATTCCTTTTTCTTTCCATTACTTCTCTCTTCCACAAAAGCATCCATGTCTGGGTTCGGTGTCAAGTTTGTTCGTGTCATAAGGTGGATTCACTGCATTACACACTCACCAACTTTTTTTACTTGTCAGGTAATCGATTTCACCAGAACTTTGAATTCTTTTTCATTGTTTAAATTCAAAGTCACAAAGTTAAACTTGACCTTCGGTAGATAATCGCTTGTAAAATTGTTGACAATGATTTTAGATACTACCCTTGGAATGATGGTGAGTGAGTGTGTTGTTATTTTGATTTGAATAATGGGTGTAAAATGTCTAGTTCAATCTTTTGACTTAGGGTTTCTTTGTCTCCACCTGGTAAGTTGAATTTTGCATAATCGAAACCCTAAGGATGATAAACTACCACGTTACATGTTGAAATACATATTTAGACATAGTTTAGGTGTTGATTGTGTGTCGAAATTGGTTAATAAAAAGTGAAAGTCCATGATTGCATACAACATTGATTGACGACCTCAACCCACACACCGTGGTTCAACCTACGAACCGTAGGTAGTGGGCCGTCAATCAAATGCACACAAAAAATTGGCAAAGTTACAAACCACGGTGTGGACTTCGGTCCGTTGCTTTATTGATGGACCGTTCTTCATATCCGGTGTTCCACATCAAAATCTCAAAATATCGGCCTCCTAACGTACCGAGGGGATTGGCAGTCTGTCATTCAGTCGACGGTTCGTAGGTCCCAAAAATAAACACTGCCTAGGATATATTTTTTGTCTAAGTCCTAATCTTGTTCTAAAGTTATTTTTTGGGTATTTTGGTGTTCGTTAAGTACTAACTAGTCTTCCACATGAACCATGGTGCCAAAACAATCATATGTGTACTCAAAGAAGGGCAAGTCTAAATTGGTCGCCCCATCCCGCCGTCTGCTCGATGAATCGAGTAGCGACGAATGTGCCGCGAAGACTCTACCCCCTCTACTAACCACCATGGTATGGGGCCTCCCAGTCGAAATTCCTGAGACTACCATTCGCTAATTTATTTATGGCTTGTCCCACACTTAGTCTATCAATACGGTGGAGTTTGACTACCGGATGGGGATAGTTTACGGCCGAGCTTTCCAAGACTCTGAACAGAAGGAGTCACTTCTTCGTTGGATCGCCCAACACATTGCTACGCAGGGAGAGAGCATCGAGTGGGTAAAGAATATGGAGTTACCTATTAGAAGGGTGACTTTGAGTTTTGTGGCAAAATTCTGGTGGTCCATCGTTTGTCACAAATCGTCCCCTACACAGGCAAACAATGTCGTTACCTAGGATCGGGCAGTGATGCATGCTGCAATACTGGACGGGATGGAGATGAACTTTACCCGGATCATCCTTTTAGAGACTCATGAGAGGGACTTCCGGAGGACGACAACTTTGCCTTTCCCCTTCTTGATCTTCTGCTTATGCAGAGAAACAATTGTGCTGATATGGCACTATGATAGGTTGGTCAAGGTGACCAAGACTGTGGATTTGGGCTGATCCAGGAAGACACAAACCCCATTGCCCCACGTCAGAGTACACCCATTGCAATTCCTCCCGTAGGTGCTGGTTTAGTTGTAGAGGTTGAGAAGGTCAAGGAAGCAGAGGCTGAGGATACTTCTATATCAGCCACAAGAGCTAAGGCACAGGCTACCCCTTCCACCACCAGTCAGGCTACGAGCTCGTCATGAGCCACTCCTCTTTCGGGAAGCACGATAGTACCTTTGGACCGAGTCCAAATATTGGAGACTCAAATGGCCACACTACTGCAACATATGTGATCATTGATGTAGAGGTCCATGGAGAAGTCGGAGGTACGCATAGAGAGGATGATGGACACGAAGATTCATACGGTCCACAAGAGGCTTGACACATTCGTGATGCAGGTGTTGGAAAGGCCTGGGCCTACTGTGGAGAATACCACTTCCCAGACAAAGTTAGCTAGGCTCTGTTTTGATGTTGATGCTCTTCTAGTTCGTACTGAAGTTTTCCCCGAGACCATACCTATAGTGAAGGTAGACGATTTGGTGATAAGCGCTTTGTTTGGCGATGAGATTCCTGCGTCTAACCCTTCCCATGCGGCTGGGAAGCGCACCAGCTCCTCCGACGATACATCTGATTCTGAGGAGGCACGACCGGCATGCAAGAGGTAGTAGCAGCAGGTGGAGGCCACCCGTAGACAGTCTTATTTTCATGAGGAGCTGAGGCAGTGGAGAGCCTGTGAGATAGATGTTGGCCCACCTAGTTCAAGGAGCACTACTGATGGCGTTCTCACTATTAATGAGTGCGCTACTGAGGGCATCCCAATTATTGATCCCGCGGGTTCCGAGAAACTGGACCCACCCGCCACTTATGGGGTCTTCGGTGCTTATGCGCCACATGTTTGCTTCAGCCTTCATATATATATTTTTTGTGAATTGAGGGCAATTGAACCAAATTTTTGTGGGGGTGGGGTGAACGGGTTGTGAGTGTTAGGGTGAAGTTTTAGTAACCCAACTCATAAACCTCCCTTGGGGTTTTCTTGTCTGTGTTCTTTTCCCCCAAGGGATTGTTTTATATTTCGATTGAACCGGCATGTTTAGGCGTGTAAAAGTGTAGAAGTAGATTGAAAGAATGAAAACATGATGTCATATGAACTTGAAAGTTCATACTAGCCCAATTTTTTTGAAATGAGCTATATATGTAGTCTTAATAAGTTGAATGTATTGGCTCTCTATGTGACATGATAGGAAGCGATATGTTAGCACTGCATAAGCTAAAAATTGAACTGTTGTGATAGAATTCAAAAGAAACAAAAAGAGCGACAATAATGCTGAACAACAAAGAAAGAAGAAGTAAAAGAAAAGAAAAGAAAAGTGAAAAAAATAGAAGAATGAAAAATTTAAAGTCATATATGTGCATAAGTACGTTAAGAAAAGGAGCAGAAAACAAAAACATGTCAAAATTGGTTGAGAAAAGAAGTAAATAGCCAATGTAATGTCAAGGAGGGCAGAAAATTCACTAAAAAATACCAAAATGTTTCCTACCCGACCTTGAGCCTACGCTGCAAGCTAGGAAAGTCCTATAATGATCATATTGACTAGTCTGGAGAGTATAAGAAATGAAAAAAAAGGGCAAGCCTATGGTATTGAGCACTAATTGTATTTGAATTCACTTCTGAGCGTGAGTGTTTACTAAATCCTTAAAGTTAAAATATCAGATCTTATGTAAAAAAGGATTTCTTTATGGTGAGGGTACTAGCTACATTATTGGATAGTTGGTACTTTGGTGATTGTTGAAATTGTATGTAGCGATATTTATTGGTCTGTCTATGTCATGCTTTGATCCGCATGAGTTAGCTTATTGAGTCTGAATGAAAATATTTACACTAAGGGAGAGTAGTGATTTAGAAAGCCATGTGATTTCTTGAGATTGTATGTTTGCTTCTAGATGAGTGTCGTCTATAGATAGTGTGTCACTTAAGGACAAACAATAATTTTATGTTGAGGGTGCTAATATACTGTGAGTTTACGGTATTTTTTATACATTTCACTTGAAGTTTGCATGAGTCTTGGACATTTTGTTATTAGATATGATGATTTTTATGTAATTTTTGTAGGAAATAGGCTTGGAAGCGGTTGAGAGAGAAAAAGAACTGAAGTGGCAGCAGTAGCAGTCGACGGAGCCTAACCACGGACCTTCAATCCAATGACAGGTTGTAGGTAATAAGAGTGGATGTGAGTTAAAGGAAGTCTAACTAATTGTGGAACCATTGAGGCAAATGACGCCCCATAGAATGAATGACGGACCGTCCTGCACGAACGTCATTTTGATTAGAGAGTTGAGTTCCAGTACTTGAACCACAGAGGAAGAGGACGGACCGTAGTCCAATCCATGGACTTTAGGTGGAAACCATCATTTGAAGATCCTCAAATTTTTACCAAGTGCTGAACCACGAAGGTGAACCACGGACCGTAGGTAGATCCACGGTTCATCATTCGTGTCGTCGATCAAAACCGCGTCTGAATAAATTTTCCTTATTTCATATTCCTATTTTGTTTAGGACTTGTCTACTATAAAACAAGTTGTTAATTTTGTTTTTTGAAGTTAGCCATTATTGGAGACTTTTGTTCTATTCTTTTGGAGTTAATTTGCATGACTTGAGCAATTTTAATTCTAGAAGATCGTTTATGAAATTTATTTTTGATTTTCAATTCAAGATTTTTGTATTCATCTAATTTTATTGAAAGTTCATGATTCTTATTCTTATTAACAACATGAATTATGAATTCTCAAGCATGATTAGCTAAATCGACAACTAGGGTTGTGGGAACCATGAGCAATTAACTAAGTATGACTAGTAAATAAGTAATTCTAGAATAGGGTTTATGCATATATTGTTAATCCTTTCATTTAGGATGTATTTTAACGACAGCCAACATTAGAAATCACCTCATTCCTACTTACCGAACCAAGGAGGTAATGAATGAGAAAAGGATTAAACAACAGAGATTTAGTTAATGATTTGTTGCTATTTGATAGACTGGCCTTAATAAGTTGAAACAAGGATTAATACCTTAATCAATTGACTCGAGGGCTAACCTGGGGTAAAGGTAAGGGTTAGTAAAGCATACAGCTTTAGACGGACCAAGTTGCATGGTGAAAGTCCCTACTTAGAGGACCAGTCACTTAGGGATACCCAACTTATCAGCCTTGCATGTCAAACACTAGGATGTAGTTACTATTATTAGGAATACTGCGTTAAGAGCTTGTGGGGAACACATATGCCTTATTTTTCATCTCATATTGATATCTCAATATTACAAATCTTGTTTACTTGTTACTAAGTGATACAACATCAACAATTTGTTATTTTATTTACAAATCCCCCTTTTTGTTACTTTTCTCGGAAATAGTTTGACTAAAAGTAGATAATTGTGAGTTGGCTTAAGTCTAAACCATATTCCTCGTGGGATAGACCCTAACCTAAAAGTTAGGTTATTTATTTCACAACGATCGTTTATACTTCTTTTAGGAGGTGTAATTTGGATTTATCAAGTAACAATTTCTTACTTTCGCTTTGTTTGTCTAAAATCCATTACCTTAGGGGTGTGATCATGTAATTGAATGCATTAATTAGCTAATGGGTGTTATTAACTGCTAACTTAAATGTTGTTTTAAAGAGGGTTCAATTATTTTTTCATGTTATATTTGATGAATTAAAGTTATAATTTAATTCTAGCTTAGCCCTCTATGCTTGCTTGAGAAAAAGGTATTTGAGTAGAATAATTGATTGATAGTGTTATTGATTCTGTCTTTAAGATCTATCTTGAGAAATTGGGTTTGATTGCTTCTTTACAAACCAAGCTTGAGAAAGTGGATTAATTAAGGAATTGGGTTGTTTGGTGATGCTAAACTTGTTGAGGTTCGAGAGAAATCACTTGAAACATAATAGTTGATCGAGAGATGACTATTGTATTCGAAACTGAGCCTACCCATTGAAATTCAACAACTTTAGGCAATTAGTGATTACCCATTACGTGAAATTAGCATTCGAGTAATCACATTCTTAAGGTCCCATTTCTAATTGTTTAATTCCCAAGTTAGTTGTTCTTTGTCACAAATTGGCTACTAAATTCCCCCATTTGATATTAATCATTGAAACTTCATGATTTAATTTCATGTTGCGAAATCTTTACTTCTAAAAATGATTAGAAAATGTTTTTAATTCCTAATTGAATTTTCTACTGTATCACTCCCTCTAGGATAGATCCAAACTCCTAGTTGGGTTTATATTTGTTAGAAACCACTTACACTTAGAACTGGATGACGTGTAGTTGAGCTTTGCATTCATGGTTTAAGTGTCCTCAAATGTCTAATTTATATATTCTCTAATCTCATGTTAAAATGTTGATTTGCATAAAAGAATGCTAAGGAGAAAGGCAAGGATATTACCAGGCAAAAAGGAGCAAAAAAGCTGAATAAGTTGAAGAAAGGCAGTCCTGGTGATTGCCAAGGCCACTCGGTGAGCCGTCGAGTGACTCTTTAGCTCGCCTAAAGTTTCAGCATACCAACCTTGGGGAAGAACCTACTTGGCGACATAAATGGACAGTCGGTGGATCTCCAACTGACTCGGCGACATCAACCTTGATTGCCTGAATTCACAGAACCCTGAAGTCTAATGGCCAATGCAAACCAACGATGGAATGGAGAAAAGGGTAGATCACCGATCTGGTTGTCAAGGCGCGACTTACTTCTCCTAATGGTCCTGAAGCCCAAAAATTAGGAAACTATAAATTTAAATTTAAAAAGAAGAGAAGGGAGTTCTTATTCCACAAGCCTAAGAGTTTTAGTTTTCTTTGAGTTTTGGAGTTCCCATTGGAGACTTTGAAGCTCTTGAGACTTAATTTTGAGGATTTGCAATTGGGTTTTTGAATTAATTCAATTTGAAGAATTGTAGAGACTTGGAAACTTTTACCCAGCTCATGGATAATATAGTTAGTAATTGTTTCTCTCATTTTTTGATGTGTAGCTAAAACCTCAATTCTTGGGGTGTGATCATGTAATTATTGGTTTAATTAGCCTATGGTTATTGTTATTTACTTATTAAAATGCTTTATTGAAGTGAGTTTAATCGATAACTTTGTATTGATCTATGGATTATAGTTGCAAATGCAATTTTAGCTTAGAGTTTTGGGCTTGCTTAAGAAAGATGTTTTAGAACTAAGGTTTTCAATTAATGATTATAGTTATTGGGTTGATGTGGGTTCAGCTCGAGAGAGTGAATCCTAAGCTCGATTCTACCTATCTACCTTGAAAATGTAGATAAATTAAGGTTTTGGGTTGTTCTTATTCTTAAGAATGTCGAGGTTCGATAGAACTAGCTTGAATCGTAATATTTGTTCGAGAGAAGGCTATTGCACCTATAGTCTAGCCTACCTACTGACATTTAGCAATCGTTAGTAAATTGCAATTACCCATATACTGAAATTAGCCTATAATCGATCACATCCCGAGAATTCCTCTCAGCGTTGTTGAAACCCCTGTTTCCTTATTTGTTTTAGTTGTTAATTGCAAACCATTTCCCCCATCTGACATTTGTTGTCATCCCTTTAAATTTAACTAAATGTTTACGATACTTTCTATTCCTACCACCAATTAGATTACATTTGTAACTTCGTAAATGAATTCGAACTTGTACCGCTCCCTATGGGTTGGACCCCAACTCTTCGTTGGATTTATACTATATTACGATCTCCTACACCTAGTATTGGATGAGGTGTAGTTGAACGTTTATAAAAAAATGGTGCCGATATCAGGGAGTGGTGTTTAGAATTTTATTATTGATGTTTGAGTTGTGATATTTTTGTTTTGTAGTTGAATCAACTTACTTGCTTTCGTGTTTGTGTTGGCTTGTTTGAATAGAGGAAGAAATGAGCATGAAGGGGAGCAATGGTAGCCAAATTGGCCACCAAGATGATATTGGAAATCTGAACGCTGTTAATGACCCGATTCAATTGGGTGGTGTTGGTGCTATACATCTACCTCTATTTGACGGGAATGCAATCTTCCATGTCACAAGCACAATGCTATAGCTCCTGCAAATTAAAGGACTATATGGAGGCTTGGCCCATGAAGATCCCCATGATTATATTCAGAACTTTGTGTACGTGTGCGGTCCATTCTTGTTCAAGAACTTATCACAACAACCAGTTCGTCTTCGGTTGTTCCCATTCTCTTTGATGGGTGAAGTTACCAAGTGGCTAGTTGATCTACCGAGGAACTCCATCATGACATGAGATGAATTTACCGTAGATTTCTTTTTAAAGTTCTTTCCCCCGTAAAAGATGATGACACTAAGAGATAGTATTCAAGGTTTCAAATGCATGGAAGGTGAACCAATCCACGATACGTGGTTGAGATTTCAGAAGTTTGTACTTCAATGTACGACTCATGGACTGCAAAACAACGTGTTTTTACAATACTTCTATAAAAGTCTTGACTCGGTGAACAAAGATGTTGTTGATCAACTTGTTCCAGGGGTTTAATGGAACAGCCTTATGAGATAGCATCACAACTTCTTGATGCCATGACAAATATCAAAAGAGCATGGTGTACTCGTGAGGACCAAGTGCTTCCTCTCACCTTTACAATGAAAACAGATAAGATCGAGAAGGACCAAGAGAGAGACCAAAAAATGGCCAAAATGATAACCCAACTTGATATCCCGTCGAAAATTTTGATGGGAAGTGGGTTGAAGAGTGTAAATGTTGTGGGTATTGGTGAATCATACCCCGATGAAGCACACTTTGAGGCATTGTTTAATGAGGAAGGATAATTTCTTTGCAAATTAAGAAGGAGGGTTTCATCCAAACTATCCAAGGTCGGGTGGAAATTCGTGTTGGAATAGAGATGATGGATGGAGAGATCGTGACAGAGAATGGCGTGACCGTAATGCTACTTGGAAGTAAATGGATGGTGAAAAGGAAAGATACGTCCCACCTCATGAATGCCAAAATCCTAAAGAGCAAAGAGCTGACCCGGAGAACTTTTTTACGGAAGATGCATTTGCTTGCATTCTCAACAAAGTGGAAGGGTCGGACAAAGTGTTGAAAGAGATGAAGGATGACGTCTCCACACTCAATTAGATGGTGAGTTCTCACTCAATCTCCATTAAACAGTTGGGGAAACAAATAGGTCAAATCTCGACTCATTTGAATCCAAGGCCAAAGGGAGGGTTGCCTAGGGACACAATGGCCAATCCCAAAAAAGAAGTTTGAATTGGTATCTCCTTCATGCCACGATGTTAAATAAGGTGGTTCTTGTGAGGCAACCAAAGATTTTAATACTTTTAAATTTTTCTTTTGAATAATGGGTGTTGATTTTGCAGGTTTAAAAGTTGAAAGTGTTGGAAAATAGGAAATAGGTGAGTTAAAATTCCGATTGGCGACACGCCAAATAGTACGGCGTGCCCTATTTGGACCGTCGTTTGAACAACCAAAGTTGATGGGGGATTCAATAAAACTAGGAGAGCCAAAAGCTCAGTCGACGACTCACCAAAGAGGTCAGGGAGTCCGACTTTAACCGCTATTTGAACTCCCAAATTATAGGGAAGTTCTATAAAACTTGGTGAGCTAAAATACCACTCAGTGCATCGCCAAGTGGATTGGTGGACGCGACTTACTTAGCCAAACTGAAAGGTTTTAAAAGGCCAAATGGTTTGAATTCCAAAAATCCTTTCACTTTCCTACTTTTTAACTTCCGCACTATCACGTCTGATACTTTTTCTACATTGTTCTGCATGAATGGATAGACCCAGAGTTGAGGGTAGAAATATACCGCCCCAAAAGCGGCCACGGGGAATTAAAATCGATGAGAAAGCAATTGCTTCTCCAGCAAAGGCAACAAAATTACCTCCAAAGAGAGGTAAAGGCAAGGTCAAGGTGCCCGTAGATTGACACCAGCGGAGGAGAGCTCCGATAGTGAGGGGGTGTATGCCACACACCTCACTACCTCTGGCAGTGACAATCAGTCATATGAGGATTCTACGATTTCTACCTCTTAGCCAGAGATGACTAGTTGTTACATGCCAGGAGAGTGGAGCTACGCTCCAAATCATTAAATGATTCATCTAGTGTCCCGGTGCCTCCGACACCTACTCCTCCTCCCACAGCTCCAGCTCTTCCTGCAGCATAGAAAATAATCCCAGCACCACCAATTTAGGGTCCTCCTCCCTGGTCAGTCAACCGACTAAAGGCCGAGAGTGTGAGGACCATTCTAGAAGAGAAGATATTGTCTACCGATGGTGTGGTGGGAAGGTACCCAGAGGTATGGAGAAATATCAAGTTCTAAAAGTTTGAGTTGTTTACAAAACACCGGGGTCCCTACATTCCTACCTGGGTTCGGAAGTTCTATTAGACCTATAGAGAGTTAGTCCCAGAGGGAAAGAAGAAGGCAAGTGCCTTCAAACCGGTGGACTTTGTGATGGTTCAAGGAAAGAAAGTCAAATGTCAGTGCTTAGATATAAATGTTGTACTGGGTGCTTATCAGACTTTATGCATGATTACATTGATCTAGTGAAGAAGAAGACCCTGGTTGATCTCAAGGGTTGATTGGCACCCCTTCTCTCTGATGTCTCCCCGAGGTGGATAGAGGCAGGTGCACCCATAAAGAAGAAGGACTTGGAATGTTGCTCCCAGATACTGGTTCGGGTTCACAGTATCACCATTATTCTATCCCAGAACAAGTCCATGCTCAAACACTCGAAGGAAGCCTATCTAGGGTCCATTATGGCTTGCTAGAAGGGTAACTTAGGGTTGTTGATCGAGTAAAAGTTGGCCATGAGGGTGAAATAGAGTCAGACCTCACTCTCATTTCTGGTGTTGATCGCCGAGTTATGCAAACGGACCTGTGTCCCGAGAGATGAGAAGAAGGATGTTGAGGTGACACCCACCTCTTCTAATGACATCCGGTGTATTTAGGTCGAGTACATGTGGGATGAGGCTGATAGGTGGAGGTCAGCACGAGTGGATACATTCCTGAATATCGAAGTTGATATGTTGCCTACAGAGGCAATCATGCCTCCACATATCAGTGGGCCCTCAAGTTCATCTGGCCCTTCTATTTTTGAGACTCCTGGTTCTTCTACTGCACCCTCTCCCACTACTTCTTCTGTTGTTGATGTTACTGCCTCTAGTCCCCGTATCACCCAGGTAATATTGTATAAGATGGGCCATCTGGCTCATTCAACTGATGTGCGCGCCTCCTAAGTTGAGGCAACTATGCCTGGACTGATAGAGAGGGAAATTCAGGCTGTTTTATCCCTTATTAGGGATGAGTTGAGGGAGCACCGAGCATTGTTTGAGGGACACAAGTTGTCATTGTATGCCTTACATTCAGTGTTAAGGCCTGTGACTAGAGTTAGGGTGATGTGGATGTTGTGATGGCCTTGAAGACCGATATTACTACGTTGAGCAAGGATGTTGAACACCTGAAGTCCACTAATTTGACTATGTTATTTGGGACAGTAGAGATTTCCAACATGCCGAGTGCTGAGGTTACATCTTTTTTTGGGGTTCCCCCGGCTACTATCGGAAATGAGGTAAGAGCTAATGATGATGACGTTGAATCTGAGGTGTAAACAGATGAGGAACAACTTGGTGTTTGTGAGGAGACTATCTACGAGAATTTAACTGACTTGGAGGGTGAAATGTTTGAGACCGCTAGGCAGGCATCGCTCCAGGACATTTCTATGGTGGGCTCCAGTAGAGTCAAGGATGATGAGATACCGGGACTGATGCCCAAACAGAGGGAGTTGCCGATATGCAGACTTCACCCAGGCCTAGTCTATATATATTGGTTGTTGAGACAATGTGGTCCATTGTTTTTAATGTATAAATCATTTTGACCAATTTAAATATTTTACCTCTTTTATGTGTGATTGTGGTTGTTCTCTTGTAAATTTTAGTATCGGTTGAGGTCAATACCGATGACTTGAATAATGCTTTTAATTGAATGACATGAATGTGTGGCTATGATGAGGCAAACTGAGTTACATAGGCAATATGTGAACTTTTAGCATCTCATTGTGACTAGTCGATTACCGATTTAGTCTCTTGTGATGAACATTGCACGCTAGCTAGAATGTTTGTAGTCTTGCTTTTTAATTGTATCGAATGCCTTGTGTGGTGAGGTTGTCTTGAATATTGTGCTTGATGACACCTAGAATTTTCCACGTTGGTCTGATTGATTGATTGAAGTAGTGATTGAAATTATCTTAGGAAAAAGTTTTGAAGAGTGAAACAAATTTATAATATACCTCTTTGTGGCCACCGTGTGAGAAGTGTGAACCTTGCTTGGCACCTTTTGAGCCTATCCTTTTCTTTGGAAGAAACTTGAATAACTTTGACCTCTTTGTCCCATTACCCATAACCTTCATGAAGTATTGGTTCGTTTGAATAGCCAACTTAGGCGAAAATTTTAAGTTGGGGTGTGGTAAAATATGAGGAAAGTCAAGAAGTGTGAAAAATCCTCCCTTTATAGATTTTTTTGAGAAAGATGGAACCCCTCCATATAAAAAAAGAAAGATGGAAAGAAAAATGGTGATAAATAAAAAAAATAATGAAAAGAAGTGTTGTGAATTAATTTTTGTGAAAGAAGCAAAAGAAATGGGGTATCCGGTGAGTCATGTTTACTTGAATAATGGTGTTGATTATGAACATGTTGGAATGTGAAAGAGAAGGAGAAAAAAGTGATTTTCAGGCCATACTTCATGAAGGTAGAAACCACTAAGCCTAAATAACCATACCTTTACACTTAGGCCCAGTACAAGCCTTAGAAAGACCTTTGTGATCTTGAGTGAGCTGAAATGAATGTTGATTGGAAAATAAGGGCAAGCCTATGGGTGGAGTCATGCATGTGTTCGTCTTTATGAGCGCGAGAGTTGTATTTGATTCCAGAATATTAAATTGTTGAGAAATTTTGTGTGAAATATGGAATCATCCTTGTTGTAACGGCATTTGAATACTTTTGTTGAGCATGAACTATCATTTGAAGCAAGCATTGTGAGCTTGAGTATACTTGATAATGGTGAGTCATTATTTGAAACTTTGAGTGCACAGTTGAACATTCTATGTGTAGTTTGAACCTTTTGTGTGCATTTGTGTTGAGTCTTAAGCAACACTTTTTGTAGACATCCATATTGAATTAGTTGATCTTGAGTTTTACTTGAGGACAAGCAAAAGTTTAAGTTAGGGGTGTTGATGAGTTCGAGATTTCGACTCATTTAGGGTTAGGTTTCCTCAAATGCCTAATTTATGCGCTAAACTGATGTTAAAACGTTGAGTTTCACCAAAGACGGCTCAGGAGCAAGGCAAAGACATTACCGAGAAAAAAGAAGCCAAAAAGCTGAAAAAGTTCAAGGCAGGTAGTCCTGGTGATCGCCAAGACCACTCGACGAGCCGTGTAGCGTCTCTTTAGCTCGCCTAGAGTTTCAGCATACTAGCCCTAGGGAAGAACCTACTTGGCGACAAAAATGGACAGTTGGCGGATCACCGACCAACTCGGCGACATCAACCATGATTGCCTAAAGTCACAGAACATTGAAGTCTAATGGCCAATGCCAACTGGCGATGGAATGGAGCAAAGGGCGGATCACCGATCTGGTTGGCAAGGTACGACTTACTTCGCCTAATGGTCCCGAAGGCCAAAAATTGGGAAAATATAAATTGAAATTTAAAAAGAAGAGAAGGGAGTAGTATTCCATAAGCCAGAGAGTTTTAGTTTTCTTTGCGTTTTTGAGTTCCCATTGGAGACTTTGAAGCTTTGGACACTTAATTTTGAGGATTTGCAATTGGATTTTTGAATTAATTTAATTCGAAGTATTGTAGAGACTTGGAAAATTTTACCCAGCTCATGGCTAATATAGTTGGTAATTGTTTCTCTTTTCTATGATGTGTAGCTGAAACCCCAATTCATGGGGTGTGATCATGTGATTATTGACTTAATTAGCTTATGGGTATTGTTATTTACTGATTTAAATGCTTAATTGAAGTGGGTTTAATCGATAGTTGTGTATTAATCTATGGATTGTAGTTGTAAATGCAATTTTAGCTTAGAGTTTTGGGCTTGCTTGAGAAAGAAGTTTTAGAACTAAGGTTTTCTATTAATGATTGTAGTTATTGGGTTGA
The DNA here is from genome assembly GCA_029582685.1 of Solanum piurae. Classification (NCBI taxonomy): domain Eukaryota; kingdom Viridiplantae; phylum Streptophyta; class Magnoliopsida; order Solanales; family Solanaceae; genus Solanum; species Solanum piurae. Next base: position 27,414 of record JAJOOO010005114.1, read on the forward strand.
AGTGGGTTCAGCTTGAGAGAGTGAATCCTAAGCTCGATTCTACCTAGCTCGAGAGAGTAGATAAATTAAGGTTTTGGGTTGTTCTTATTGTTAAACTTGTCGAGGTTCGAGAGAACTGACTTGAATCGTAATAGTTGTTCGAGAGAAGGCTATTGCACCTATAGTGTTGCCTACCTACTGAGATTTAGCAGTCGTTAGTAAATTTAAATTACCCACATAGTGAAATTATCCTATAATCGATCACATCCCGAGAATTCCTCTCAGCATTGTTGAAACCCTTGTTTTTGTAATTGTTTAAGTTGTTAATTGACAAACCATTTTCCCTATCTTAAATTTGTTGTAACCCCTTTCAATTTAACTAATGTTTACAATAATTTCTATTCCTACCACCAATTAGAATACATTTGTAACTTCGTAACTGAATTCAAACTTGTACCGCTTGATCCTAGGAATATTTATATGCCTAAGTTGTCAATAATTGCCCATAAAGTGCTTGAATTGAGGAATGATCTTGAGTCTATTAGATTGATTTTTGTTATACTTGTGATGATTTTGCACTTACACACATGATTAGTTGTTGCAGGAACTCTCGAAGGAATTGGAGTTGGAACGAAGAAAGAAGGAGCAAAGACGTGCAAGAAATTTACTAAGTGTGAAGACCCCAGGGCTTGGCGTACTGAGAGGCACCTTGCGCCAGCCCACAAAGTTCTGCAAGGCTTCTGGGGCATACTGCTAGGCGCGATGCGCCAGCCCCAGAAGTACTGAGGGCACACAAGAGGTGCGCTGAGAGGTGCCTCGCGCCAGCTACCAAAGTTCTGCGCCACATTTTAGGCGCGCTGCTTGGCGCGCCGCGCCAACGAGGAATTGCCTGCAACTTTGCGTGGCACTCTACAACAAGCATGGCACCACAACACAAAGTTCTGAGTGCGCTTCCAGGCGCAATGAAGGCGCGACACGTCCCTCGTTTGCCTACTTTTCCAAGTTTTAAACATTAAATTGGATTCCTAATTTTAGTAGGATTTGTTCCCAACTTTTCCTACTATTATAAATAGATCTTTAGGGTTCCATTATTGGGGTTCGACTTTTGATTGACTGTGCAAGAGCAAGAATTCGAGTTTGTAATAGGTTTTAATCATTTAACTCTTCTATTTTCCAGAAATTGCATGAACTATTGTATTTTCTTGTTTTCTAATAGTATGAGTAGCTAAACACCCTAGTTTTGGGGTTGTATCTACGGATTGAATGTTGATTATTTAAGGTTTTTGAATTAATTCTTGGTTATCATTATAAGTTACTTCTATACTCTTATTTTAGTATTTTATGCTTGCGCACCATAAGATAAATCTATTGCCTAACCTTAAAATTGGGAGAGGAGAGGTTAGATAGACCAGAGAATATAAAGGGCTCGGTCCACCCATTAAATTGAGGTGATTAGTTTTCAGGAGTGACGCCCAGACGAACACCTTGCCTGGTTACGAAATAGGATGAAATATAATTGCTCGCCAGTTAGTCTATTTATCCCCGCTCAACGATGTAGTTAGATAGCTAACTAGGGTAGGCGACAAGAGGCGTATAACCCGGATCATATCATCAACCCTATAAACCAGTAACTTGACAACTGAAATTAGTTCTCTGCCAATAATATGATACATGATATTCATTATATACTGCAGCCCTGTAATTTCTTTTAACTTGCTTGAAACACTTTATCAAAGTCGTTCACAATTAGTTACTTTTATTTAGTGCATAATTATTAGTAGATAAACAATAAATCATCAACTCTTGGAAAGGTTACTTTTTACTTTTAGTTGTAGAATTAAATGAATATAAGTTGATCATAAGTCCCATGGGAACGATAATTCGTTTCTTAAAGAATCTATATTACTTGCACGACCACGTACATTTACATGTATATTGGGGAGCACCAAGTTATTGGCACCGCTGCCGGGGACTTAGAAATTGATTTATAATCAATCTTCTTTAGTCTACAATTAGATTATTTAGATATTAATTACTTGATCTTAGCTTGTATATTGCAGTCACTTGATTTTCAGGTCTGGATCGGAATGGAGATCTTATCGACCCTTACAACGAACCTGAAAGAGTTTTATGCCAGCACAAGAAAATGGTGAATCAAGGACGACATGGAGAATTAGGGTTAGGTCTTCCGAGAAACATTGATGATGATAATCAAGACAACTTGAATAACCCAGAAAACGAGAATAACGAAGTAACCCGAATAACCAAGGAAATTTGAATAACCAAGAAGTACTGCCTGTTGTATCCGCAAGACCAATCTGTGATGTGGCAGTCCCACTCACAGCCAATTTGGCATCTAGCATTAGGAAACCTCCTCCAGGGGGTAGATTTGAACTAAAGTAGAGCATGGTACATATCCTCCATTCTAATGGGCAATTTATTGGTCTCTCCCATGAGGATCCTCAAATCCATCTTAGGACTTTCATAGAGATTACCAATATATACATCCCAATTGGAGTCTCACCAGACTATGTAAGGTTGACTTTGTTCCGATACTCATTGTTAGGAGTTGCACGGCGTTGGTTAGACTCTGAGCCACCAAACTCCCTCACTACTTGGGATGATCTAGCAAAGAAGTTCCTGAGTCAATTTTTCCCATCCAAGAAAACCGATAAGCTGAGGGGTGAGATAATAAACTTTGTTCAAAAGCAAGGGGAGGACATGTACCAAGCATGGGCGTGTTTCAAACAAATGTTGAATGCTTGCCCACACCACATGCAAACCAATGAGGTACTTGATCACACATTCTTTCAGGGTTTAGACTATAATGCTCGTGCTCTTATTAATAGTGCAGTAGGTGGACAGGCCCTATCCATAACAAGTGAAGAGTTTTTCGCCTTACTCGATAAAATTTCTGAAGGGAACCAAGGGTATGACGGGAAAATGACTAGAACCGCTACCCAAAAGGCTGCAGGGATCTTAGATGTAAACCAAGCTACTGCCGTAAATGCCAAATTAGATGCAATGCAACATAACATGGCCTTACATTTTAAACAAATGGATCTAAATCAGGCACTGATAAATGTAATACAATAGGCAGCAAATTGGTATGAGGTATGTGGTAGTGGAACTCATGAAACCGAGCAATGTGAGGCAAATCCGGATTCTGTAAACTATGTGGGTAATGCGCAAAGGGGTGGAGTGTAACAAAATTATGGTAACACTTAAAACCCTAATTGGAAGAACCATCCTAACTTGTCATGGGCTGGTAACCAAAACCAAAATCAGGCTCAAGGGGTTAACCAATACCGTTCTCAAGGGGCTGGGCAACAATACTTCAATTCTAACCAAGGCTCAAATCCTAGTGCACCAAAAAGGAGGATGACCAATGAAGATCTACTCTAAAAGCTCATGACTGAGATAGGGACCAAATTAAATGCTTGAATAGATAAGCAAGATGAGAACATCAGAAACATCTAGATGTCCCAAATGAGTTTAGAGAAACAAGTGGCGCAAATGGCTAATTCTTTAAACTTGCGCACCAAGGTGGGCTGCCCGGTAATACTGAGACGAACCCAAAACAATTGCATGCAGTAAGTACTAGAAGTGGGTTACAATTATAGGAACTAGTTCCAAAGAAGAAAGATATTGAGGTAAGTAACATAGAAAAGAAGGTGGAAGAGGTAATAAAAAGCTCCAATGTTGAGGTACTCGTTCCTCAAAAGAAATTACAACCTCCATTTCCACAAAGGCTGAAAAAGAAGAATAAAGATTAATGTTTCGGTAAGTTTCTCTCTCTCCTTAAACAGGTTCACATTAATCTACCTTTGGTTGACATTTTGCATGGTATCCCGAAGTATGCTAAATACGTGCAGGACATTGTGGCTAGAAAAATGAGGCTCATTGAATATGAAACTGTAGCACTTACTGAGGAGTGCATCTCAAGGATCCAAAACAGACTGCCCAAAAAGTTAAAAAATCCGGGTAGTTTTACTGTGCACATTACAATTGGGCAAAGTGTTCATGCTCGGGGGTTGTGTGATTTGGGGGAAAATATAAATTTGATGCCCTTATCATTGTATCAAAAGCTTTGGTTGGGTAGTCCAAAATGAACCACTTTTATTCTCCAAATCGCTGATAGATCCATTGCTACGCCAGAGGGGGTGGTAGAAGAAGTGTTAGTGCAAGTAGGTTCATTGATTTTTCAGGTAGATTTTGTGGCCTTAGACTTTGAACCCGATTTTGAAGTTCCATTCATTTTGGGATGACCTTTATCGGCCACGGGTAGGGTATTGATTGATGTAGCAACTGGCCAACTAACTATGAGGTCACATGATAAGGTTGAGGTATTTGATGTTTACCGCGCTTTAAATTGCCATCTTTTTATGAAAAGTTATCTACTATTACTGTGGTTGATCGCATAGTAGAATGACAACTAGTTGTGCCTGAAGATCCTTTAGAAAGAGTGTTAGTGCGTCATGATATAGAGGGAGATACTGAAGCTCAAGAGATTAAATCATGCTTAAATCTAGCACTAGTAGACACTCTTAGGACTCAAGTGGAGCCACTAGATCGCGAGTTGGCCCCCCCACGAAAGCCATCAATAGAAGAAGCCCCTAAGTTGGAACTACAAACTCTGTCGTCTCACCTAAGGTATGGGTACTAATGAAACGTTGCATGTTATACTTTCTGCAGAATTGTCTGATTTACAGGTTGAAGCGGCACTGGGGATCTTAAAGTAGATAAGGAAAGCAATTGGATGGCAGACGGCTGATATTCATGGGATTAGTTCGGCGTTATGCATGCACATAATTTACATGGAAGAGGACCACAAATCCAAAGCACAGCATCAACGTCGACTGAATCCTCTGATGAAAGAAGTGGTAAGAAATAAAGTCATAAAGTGGCTAGATGTTGGAATTGTGTACCCAATCTCTGATAGTAAGTGGGTAGGTCCGGTACAATGTGTTCCCAAGAAGGGAGGTATGACAGTGGTAAGGAATGATAAGAATGAGTTGATTCCCACTAGAACAATGACCCGGTGGAGAATTTGTATGGATTACTGGAAACTAAATGATGCTAACCAGAAAGATCACTACCCTGTTCCCTTCATTGATCAAATGCTTGACCGACTAGCAGGGCAGGAGTACTATTACTTTTTAGATGGATATTACGGTTACAACCAGATCTTGATTGCACCCGAGGATCAGGAAAAGACCACGTTCACTTGTCCTTATGGCACATATGTTTTCAAGCGCAAGCCTTTCGGACTTTGCAATGCATTGGTGACTTTTCAAAGGTGTATGATGGCCATTTTTAATGATATGGTGGAAGACTTTGTAGAGGTGTTCATGGATGATTTTCCATTTTTTGGAAGTCTTTTGAGTACGTCTCTGAAATATTGATAAAGTACTTGCTAGATGTGAAGACACTAACTTCATTCTAAACTAGGAAAAATTTCATTTTTTGGTTAGAGAGGGGATAGAGTTGGGACATAAGGTGTCTAAGGTTGGTTTAGAGATTCATAAGGCCAAGGTAGAAGTTATTGAAAAAATTTCCCCTCCTATTTCTGTAAAAGGTGTGCGTAGTTTTCTTGGTCATACATGTTTTTACAGGCGATTCATCAAGGATTTTTCCAAAATTTCTAGACCTATGAGCAGTCTTTTGGAGAAGGAGGTGAAGTTTAACTTTGATGAGATGTGTTTGAAAGCTTTTGAGATGTTGAAGAAGAACTTAATTGAGACTCATCTCTTATTGCTCCTGATTGGGGATTACCATTTGAACTCATGTGTGATGCAAGCGACGTAGTAGTGGGTACAGTGTTGGGACAAATAAAAAATAAAGTGTTTCACTCGATCTATTATGCAAGAAAGACCCTTGACTCTACACAAGCTAATTACATAGTGACTGAGAAGGAGATGTTGTCTCTAGTGTTCGCCTTTGACAAGTTCATATCGTATTTGGTAGGTACTAAAGTGATTGTTTTTACTGACCATGAAGCTATTAGGTATCTATTGATGAGTCCAGAAATTGGACTCATTTAGGGCTTTATTTAATAGAAATTGTGTCCTCAAATGTCTATTTTATCTAAATATCTTATCAAAACCTTTAAGTTTCGGGTATTTGAAGTTTGAAGAAATGCATGGACACTATTTTGCAAATAAGAACGAAAAAGCTGAAAAGAACGAGGAAACGAAGGCCTGAGGATCACCGAGTTCACTTGGTGAATCGCCGAAGTGTCTCACTTCACCTTTTGTTCCAGTGTGCTGAGCTGTGAAGGATAGGATCAATTCGGCGGAAAAAGAGAGCAGTCAGCCCATCACCGAGAAGTTCCGCGAAGCAATACTATGTCGCCCAATGACCCAGAGCACTATGATGCCGAAGGATGGTGTAAGACGGCAATGAAATACACCAAAGGGCGAATCGCCGAGTTGACCGGCGATTCAGACTAATGTCGTCGAGTGATCCGCCGCAACACAAATTTTTTAAAACTATAAATACTCGTTGAGAGTTATAGCTTAGTATAAGATTTTAGAAGGAGACTTTAGTATCAATTTTTACTTTTTATCTCAAGTTTGTAAGGGTTTGAAGACTTGAAGTAGGAGAGGGTTTCACCTCTTTCAATTTGGAAATGGGTCTCTTGGATTCTTCCTTCTTTGTTCAAATCAAGACTTATTTCTCTATACCCATTTGATTTCAACATCATTTAAGGTATAAATTTCTATTTCTTGACTTGTGGCTAAAAACCCCCATTCTTGGGATGTGATTTAGCAAATATGTGTTGATATTATTGTTGGGTCTTTCTTATTGATAGATTACATGTATTTTAATGGTGATTTCACCTAGTTGTTGTGGTTTAATTTAATGAGTTTGTAGTTGCAAATACAAAGCCACCCATGTGTTTTCAGCTTGCCCGAGAGGCAGGTCGCGAAATCAAGGCCACTAGACTGATGGCCTAAGGAGTGGGTCGACATAAAGTTCACCCTGAGAGGGTGAGCCCTAGTCCCATATCCTAACACTTAGCTCGAGAGAGTAAGTGGGGTAAGGCATGGGGTGGTCTTCATGCGGCAAATAGGTTTTCGAGAGGAACACATTTGAAACAGGGTAAGTTGCCCGAGAGGGAACTTATTTCCATCTAAAGCTTAGCCTAGTCACTATTATCTTGAAAAATTTCCTACCGAAAGCATGTACCCAACTATTTATCTCAACTTGTATTGCGGTCACACCCCAAGAACTCTTCCCCATACTTGATTTCTTGTTCTTTTTAAATACTAGTGACAAAACCCCCATTGATATTTGACACTTTTGTGTCCCCTTTTTGATTTACAATGTTTTTAATAGTTAATGTCTTTAGCTACGACTAGTTAGAACTAAATTTTATTTTTCTATTAATTCTCAAGACCACTCCCTTGGGACACGACCCCAACCTTTGGTTGGGTTACTATACTATCACATGATCGTAGACACTCGTACTGGAAGTTGTGTCGTTGATTACGTGAATAGAGAAATTCTAAACATCAAAATGGCGCCGCTGTCGGGGAGTGGTGTTACTTGAAATATTTTAGATTAGTAGAATGTTTGTTCTTCTTAGTTGTAGTTTACTCACTTAATTTTTAGTTTTTTTTTGTTGATTTGTTTGTATCCAAACACAGGAAGTGAGCATGACAAGTTGTACTCGGGAGCCTACGGAGTTTCCCCCATTAGAGGTAATGATGTTCTTGGATCGTATCCTCACTTTCAAGGAAGTGGAAGGTGAATGGATCCACAAATCATGGGCGAGGTTTAATGAACAGACCAATCAATGCCCAAATCATGACATTCCCGACATAGCTCTCCTTGACTGTTTCTACAGAAGTCTTGGTCCTTGAAACAAAAGGTTGGTCGACCAACTTATTTCGGGAGGCATCACCAAACAGCCTTATGCGAGAGTAGGTCAATTGCTTAATCAAATGGTTGAGATGAATCAAGAAGTAGAAAAGGACTTCATGTTGGCCGCCCTAATGACTCAGATGGATGAGTTGGCCAAAAAGATGGTGAAGATTGAGGTCGAGTGTAAGAGGAAGGATAAACATAACCCCCCTCATGAGCGAAGAAGTTTCAAGGGCAATGAGGTTAAAAGTCTTGAGGGAAAGCTCTCAATCATTCTCCACAAGGTGAATGAGCAAGATACAGAGCTGAAAGAAATGAAGGAAGACGTTGAAGGAATGAAGCGGATGCTTTGGTCTCATTCCAGAGCTATCCAGCTACGAGAGAACGTCATGGGTTATGTGTCACCAAATTTCCACCCGAAACAAAATGAGGGATTTCCTGGTGATCCTAAGGCTAACCTCACAAGTGGAGTTTGAGTACTGATTTACGTCGTGCCACGAAGTTAACTAAGGCGTTCTTTGGGAGGCAACCCAAAAACCCTTAAATATTTGTAGTATATTATGATTCAAATAAATGTGTCTTAATTTTGTAGGATTGGGCATGGAAAGTTTGTAAAAAGTACAGGATGAATTACATATGCCACATTGGCGAATCACCGACTAGATCGGTGACCTAGACAAAGACCGCCGTTTGGATCCTCACCTCAACTGAAGATCCTGTAAAACTTGCGAGATAGATAAACATTCGGCTAATCGCGAAATAGCAGATCGAAAGAAACTAATATCATCGAATGGGTGAGATCTAGATGGTTTTTATAAAGCCACGGGTTTTCACTTTCAACCTTCTTCACATTCTCACTCTCAAATTTCAAAAAATCGCACGTACTTAGTTTTTTTTTAAAAATCGTATCTCTTGAGTATTTTAGATGATTTAGTACTGCTTGGATCTGTACTAATCTGCTGCCTAGCATCACAATTTTGACTTGATCTTCCTAAAAGGTTAGTCATCAAAACCCTGCATTTAATTGTGATATGTATACTATCATTGCAAGAAATTTTATACCATATTGTGTACTATGCCTTTATGACAACTTTAGACTATTCAAGTGCCTCTTTTGATTTGCTAATCCAACACTTCTACTTTTGGGAATCCCGTTCTGATGAGTTAGTATGAACGAATTTTATGAGGTGCTCCTGCATACTGTTTAAGTTGAGCAATTGTAAGCTTGATTGATCCAGTGCATGTTTTGATTTTGTTTTCTGGGGTTGCGGGTTGAAATCAAGAAGATAGATGGGAAATAGGCACGATGGGCTGATTTACGAGTTAGGTTGAGCTGGCCAAATCACTTAGTGATTCGCCTATTGACCCCATCTCACCTTTAATTTCATATTATTTAAGACATGGATTCTGTAGCTTTCGGCGATAAATATCAGATCACCAAAAGCATTCGGCGAGCAATTAGGCGATTCGGCGACCTATTCGGCGCGATAGTCTGGAATTGTGTTCCTATGAATTTGAGTTAGTTGCTCTAACTTCTTCCCAAATTCCTTGCAGAAATGTCTAGAACTAAAGTTACAAGGGAAAGCAGGTCACCCCAAATTAAAACAAAAAGGATTCAAATCTACGAGGATGCAACTGCATCCAGAAGCAAGGTTGCTAAACTTTCCAAAGTTGGTGGGAAAGGCAAGGGCAAGGACAAGATCCTTGAGATATCAGATGCAAGCACTGACAATGACGGCTTGTACAGAAATGACCCCAACCAATCTGGAAGTGAAAATGTAGGTTCTGATGAGGATGATCTACTAATTTCACAGAGGGCTGAGCGGCGAACTAAGAAGCTGAATGATCCATCCAGGATCAGGAATACCCATCCGACCACTCCTATATCCCCAACTCCAAAACATGTAATAGTATTAGCGCCTCCAGTACAGGGTCCTCCACCTAAGTCAACAAATCGAGTAAAAGCTGAGGGACTGAGAACAATTCTGGAGGAAAAGCGGTTGTCCATAGACGGAGTTATAGATAGACACCCAGAGATAATGTAATCCCTGAGATACCATAAATTCCAAGTTTTCACAAATCCCCGCGGTCCTTATATTCCAAATTGGGTAAGAGAGTTTCTATAGTGCATATAGTGCACTAATACCCCAGAAAAACCATATGGCAGCAACCTTCAAATAAGTATACTATGTGGTTGTTAGAGGCAGGAGAGTGAAGTGTGATAGTGAGGCGATTAACGTTGTTTTGGGCATGTCCACAAATATTGGAGATCACTGTTAGCACTTGATCAGAACAAAGAAAATGGATGACATGAAAAAATGGTTAGCTCCATTAATTTCATACGCGACTCCAAAATAGTTGGCAGAAGGAGCTCAAATTGAAAAGAAAAAGTTAAACATAGCAGTAAGGTTCTGGTTTGGTTTCATCAACAGCACTATCATGCCATCCCAGAATGAGTCGATTTTTTGCCTTGCCGAGGCAGCTTGCCTGGATTGCATCATAGAGGAAACATGGATAAACTTGGGAGAAATCATCGCTTCAGAGATACAAATGCATGCAAGGCAGAGAAAAACCTCACTTTTGTTCCTACTATTGATCACAACATTGTGCAAACAAGCTCGGGTACCTTGAGATGCCAAGAGAGATGTAAAAATGATGCCCACAGCCTCTACTGATATTCGGAGGATCGATGCCGAGTACCTTAGGGATCAAGCAGAAAAGAAGAAGGCAACATTAGTGGAGTCTGGAAGCACAGAATCATCACCTGCATAGGCACACCCAGATCCTTCCGCTGCTGCAAGGTTTCCCAGACCTAATGTTGTTACTGCTATTTCTCGGCCTCCACTCACCCAGGCTTCCCTAATACGGATGGGACAGCTCGCCTTTTCTGCTGAACGTCCGGCTGCCAATCTAGAGGCCTTTGTTCCAAGCATGATCCATATTGCCCTACCTGATGTTGTGACACCTATGAACACTATCATTAATGCACTGGCAGTGAGGATAGCAGTGTGTGAGCATAACCAAGGGGCCACAAATGAGGTAACAGGTTTAAAGGTTGCAATTGTTGAGCTGCAAAAATATGTAAACCACCTAAAGTTCACCGATGTGTCCATGATCTTTGGAACAAAGGAGACTCCAGATATGTCTGCAATGCCTCAGACCACCACTGGACATGGATATAGAGAAAATCATATAGTCAACCTTGACTTAGAGGAAGAGACTTACGAAAAGATGATTGAGGGAGTTGCAGTAGACTAGCCGAGACTGAAGAAATTATGATAGATGTTGTTGTGCAAGCCTCTTTGGCAAAGACTCCTGCTGCTGGATCTAGTGGAGCTGGTCCTTCTGGAAGTCACTCCGGGCACTGATGCCCAGACAGATGGAGCGACCACTTAGCCAGGATCCCCTCTTTACCTCCCTCTTTGTCTTTCTTTATTTTTCCTTTCGGATTATGTATTAATTGCATTTGAGGACAAATTGCTTTTACTTGTGGTGGGGTGAGGCAAACCTTTTGTGTGCTATTTGTTTTTACATTTGGTTTGTTTTGTTTTTAATTGTGTTATATATTGCCTTTCGTGGATGCTTGAGCTCATGGCTCCTTTTTTTTATTTTAATTGATGCAAATTTTGACCCTTCCAAAAAAAAATTGTTTTTCAAAAATTTACACCACCGCTTGTGTTGAAAGTGGCTGTTCTTTTGCAAAATTTAAGTCTCGGTTCCGATCAATACTGATGACTTGAATACTGTCCCTAATCGAACGAACATGAATGTGTGGCTACGACTAGACCAAATGAAGTTGCATAGACAATATGTGAACTCTTTGCATCTTTTTGTGATTAGACGTTTATCGAATTGATTCTCTTGTAATGACTGTTCCACACTAGCGAAAGTGTGTGGTCTTCATTGACTTAAGTGTAAATGCCTTGTGTGAATAGCTTACTTTAAACTATGCATGAATAAACCTAGAATTTTCCCTATTAGTCTGATTGACTTAGAAAGGTGTATGATCTTAGGCAACTTTAAAGAGTGTGAGCCAAATTTGACATATACCACTTTTGTGACCTACCCGTGAGCGTGTGAAACTCTTTTGAACACCTCTTGAGCCTTACCTTTCTTTGGAAGAAACTTGATGAATCCTAGACCTTATTTGACCCACTACCTATAATCCTCTTGATTTGTGGTTTAGTGAATAGCCAACTTAGGCCAAAAGCCTAAGTTGGGGGTGTGGTGAAAAGAAAAAGGAGAAGTCAAGAAGTGCAAGAAAAAGTCTCTCTAACCCATGGTATTGCAAAACAAAATGGAAACCCTTCTAAAAAAAAGAAGAAGAGAGTATACATATAATTTTTGAATAAAGGTACAAAAGGAGTTGGGTTTCCAAGCAATACATGGAGAGTGAATGAAAGGATGACTTAGAAGCACTAGAAGAAAAAGTGATAAGGGAAGGAAAAATGACGTTTTGAGAACACCACATCTCATGATGATGAAGAAGTCACCGAGCCTAAATGACTATACCTACGCACTCATCTCCATTACAAGCCTTGAAAAGACCTTTTTGATCTTAAGTAAGCCGAACCGAAAGTTGATTGGAAAATAAGGGCAAACCTATGGGTGAAAACATGCATTGTGTTCTTCCTTTTGAGTGTGAGTGTTGCATCTGATTCCTGATCTTAAATTGATTAACTCATGTGTGTGAATATGGAATCATTCTTTGTGTGAGGGCATTTAGACACTTTTGTTGAGCTTGAACTTGCATTAGTAGCAAGTAATGCGAGCATGAGAATCTTAGGTATTGGTGTGTCACAACTTGAATCTTTGGGTACACATTTGGTCTTTGCATAAGTAAATTGAGTTTTGTTGTGTGCATTCATGATTGAGTCTTGTGTAGCACTGTTCAAGACACCCTTTTTGAACGACTGAACTTGAGTTTGCTTGAGGACAAGCAAAAGTTTAAGTTGGGGGTGTTGATGAGTCCACAGGTTGGACTCAGTTAGAGCTTTATTTTAATAGAAATTGTGTCCTCAAATGCTTATTTTATCTAAATATCTGATGAAAACCTTTAAGTTTCAAGTATTTGAAGTTTGAAGGAAAGCATTGACACTACTTCGCAAAAAGGAACGAAAAGGATAAAAAGAACGAGAAAATGAAGGACTGAGGATCGCCGAGTTCACTTGGCGAATCTGTAACACCCCTAAATACTAGACCAACATTCGCATGTTGATACACCATTGCTTAATTACTACAATATTTTTTATTCTCATTTTGGGAACTTGAAATTTTGTGATATTTGCAATCTTGCTTAACATAATTGTGATCGTAATTTAAGGGATTGTATTGAGGTATTTACGTAATATTATAATTAGAATTATGTATAACTTGAAAGGAGGTGAGGGTTATACATATAGGTATATATGTATGCATTTTGGGCAGCCAACCTTTTTTTTGGCAGCCACCTTTTGGAGGCAGCTGTACATGTGACTAGCCTCACTTTTGAGACTATATTTTAACACCTCTTCTAGTAAAATTCGTCTCACCTGAAGTCTAAGAACCTTAGAACATTATCTAACCATTTGTTCTTCAAAATCACAAGAGAAAAACTTGGTCCTTTATGCTGGAATTGGAGACACACCCTTCTTGTTGGTAAGTGACGAAATATGTTTCTGAGCTGGGTAGTGTTTGGTAGTTCATGCATATATCTTTATATAAAACTTAGTTTACAGTGAATAAATATGATTTGGAAAGATAATTTGTATACCTACAACTCTTATGTTTATGTAAAACTCTAAATTAGCTGTTACGGATTCGAAATACGGGACGCAACTTAGGGAAAGTTCTGTCCAAATTTCGGAATTTGAAATCCTGTATGATCAACTGTTAGTGTTTTGAATATATCTTTTGTTACAAAATATATTTTGCGGTGATTCTTGTTTGTTTGAAACCCTAAGGTATGTATCTACATATTTCATGAAGGTTATAAAGTCTATTTTTGCCGTTTTCCTTTTCAAATCTAAGTTGCGGCATGAGGTACTAGGATGGCCAGAATCACTGTTTTGGGAGCAAAGTCGTATTTGTATAGGCTAAGCTTACTTGTGATAATAATCATGTTTTACTTCGACATTATTGATCTGCTAAGAATTAAAGAAGTTATTTAATTGTATTTTTAAGGTTGTATATCCTCGTGAACAGGTTGAGGACTTTGAAAGGTTGGTTGGTCTACTGTCTGAACTCGCGAAGTTGTGTTGGACTGTTTCTTTGCTAAAGCACTGAGGTTTGTGTATAAACTTGTACTTGCACTCTTGGAACTGCTGGTATATCTGAAAGTTGATGTTGGGAAGGATGTATATCCTTAACTAAATTATTCGTCATAAGTTATATTCTGCGTCATGTCAATTTTAACATCAAATAAATATTTAAATGGGAAGGATGTATATCCATAACTAAATTATTCGTTATGAACCTGATCTCTCTACTAGATTAAAATCAATATGTCCTTCGTTAATCTCTTTTAAATGTCGCAAGTATTAAATTATATTTCTTGTTTAAGTGGTAGTATCCTTTCGGAAAGGTCGCTACAAGTGTTGGTATCAGAGCCTAGGTTTGTGGTTCTAGGACTTTTGTTGTGAATTAATTGTATACTTGTTTGCTTTCAAAAAGGTTCTATTTAGAGTTCTTGTTCACTTACATGGTTATTCATATTTTTATTTCATGTAGATTGCACATGCATCTAGTCCATGTCCCTAATGCAATGTGATCTCCCCTTTTGAAGGAACAAAGTTATGGCCTCTTCTTCTGACTGACCTATGGAAGCTGCTCGTGAAAGTTTGGGTACCTCAGTTTCCCAACCTCATGCACTGGAAGGGGTTGGAGAACACTTATCGAATCAATATGTTCCCCACACTGGTGGGTCTGAAGTGGGAAACCATCAGGGTGTAAGAAATGGTTCACATCCTCACAAGAGTCGTGGTACTCAAGCCATGAATATTCCTTTTCAACAAATGGCTAAATTCTTCCACCACATGGTTGAATCAATGCATGATCCCAACGGGATTAACTTTGAGAAAATGAGGAAAATGGGTGGTGTAGAGTTTGAAGGCACTGTTGATCCCACTGATGCTAAACAATGGCTGGCGCATGGAGAGGGTGTTTGAGCAGTTGGAGTGTTCAGATGTTGCCAAATTTATGTATGTTATTTCACTATTACAAAAGGATGTTTATGATTGGTGGTCAAGTGTTCTGAATGCCAAGGTAAAACCTCCGGTTCTTACATGAGATAATTTTCTTAAGGAATTTCATATGAAGTATGTCCCACCTGCTTAATGTGATGCAAAGAAAAAGGAGTTTTTGAATCTAAGGCAACGAGGCAAGTCTAATGCTGAATACGAACAGAACTTTCTAAGGTTCTCTCGCTATGCTGGAGGTATTATTAAAGAGGAAAAAGACAAGTGCAGGAAATTTGAAGATGGTTTAAATGATTCCATTAGAAAGAATGTGGCGATCGTGCAACATGAGGACTTTTTTAAGTTAGTGTCTGCTTCTTTTACTTGGGAACGACTTGATAAAAAAGAAGCTAATAGAAATGAAAACAAATTTCGAAAGCCTAGACCAGATTTTGAGGGTCCATCGAAAAGGGGAAGATTTGATAATTCTAAGGCTTGTAGTGATAACAGGTCACCACAACAAAAGAAAAATAGATCATATTTTTCTACAACTAGCACTCCAAATTAGAGACAAGGCAAGCCTTGTGTTTTCACTTTCCCGCAATGTGGAAAGAATCATTATGGTACTTGCCGGAGAGCTTCTGGTGCATGTTTCAATTGTGGGATCTTTGATCATAAAGTGAAGGATGGTCCTAATCCTAATAATGCTCCTTACTTGAGAACTGAAGGCTCAGTTCATAAGCCTTCTATTAATCCTCCTCAAACTAATAGAGGTGCAAGACTTAAAAACACCCAAGTAACAGGTGCAAGTGGAGCTAATAAAGCTAGTGGACCATGGACTACTGAATGCGTTTATGCTATGAGGCAGAAGGATGATCAAGATGGACAAGACGTGGTTGTCGGTAAATTTTACTTATTTGGCTTATGTGTGTTTACATTGTTTGATCCTGGTTCTACATATTCCTATATTTGTTCATCACTTGTTCTTCCTGAAAATGTGAAATCTGCAAAACTTAATTATGATTTGCTGGTTGAAAGTCCTTTGGGTTCTCAGGTTGTGTGTAATCGAATTTATCGTGATTGTCCCTTTGTGATTCAAAACCTAATCTTCCTTGCTGATTTGATTGAAATTCCTACAAGAATTTTGATGTTATTATCGGGATCGATTGGCTTTATAAATATCATGCAGTGGTAGATTGTAGGTCAAAACATTTGACCTTTAAAGATCCTACATTTTCACATATCATTGTACAAGGTGAAAAATTATTGACATATAGTATTATTTATGCGGCCTTGGCAAGAAAGTTGATGCATCAAGGTTGTATGGCCTACCTTGCTCACATAGTTGATACAGTTGAACAGTCCTTGTATCAAGGACATACCTGTTGTATGTGATTTTCTAGAAGTCTTCCCAGAATATTCATGCATTTCCCCTGGAAAGAGAAGTTGAATTTTTAATCGAGTTTATTCCTGGATCTTACCCTATTTCTATTACTCCTTATAGAATGGCTCCAACAGAATTAAGAGAATTGAAATCACAATTGCAAGAACTTCTTGAAAAGGATTTTATTAGACTTAGTGTTTTAACTTGTGGAGCCCCTGTTTTATTCATAAAGAAGAAAGATGGCACTCTTACGCTTTGTATTGACTATAGAGAATTGAACAGAATAACAATCAAGAATAAATATCAACTACCAACGATCGATGATTTGTTTGACCAACTGAAGGGTACTAAGGTATTCTCAAAGATTGATTTAAGGTCCAGATATCACCAACTGCGTGTTAGAGAGAAAGATGTGCCTAAAACTCCTTTTAGAAGTCGGTATGGTCATTATGAATTTTTGGTGATGCCATTCGGATTGACAAATGCTCCTGCGGTATTCATGGACCTAATGAATCAGGTATTCAAGCCTTATCTTGATCAGTTTGTGGTTGTCTTTATAGATGATATTTTAATATTTTCCAGACGTAGTGAAGACCATGATAATCACCTTCGGATTGTTTTAAAAAAATTGAAGGAGAAAGAACTTTATGCTAAACTTTCCAAGTGTGATTTTTGGCTTGATGAAGTGGCTTTTCTGGGACATGTGGTATCAACCGAAGGCGTGAAGGTGGATCCTAGTAAGATACAATCAGTTGTTGAATGGAGACCTCCCAAAAGTCCAACCGAGGTAAGAAGTTTCTTGGGCATAGCAGGGTACTACAGAAGATTTGTGAAAGACTTTTCCATTATCGCCTCCCCTTTGACTAAGCTCTTGTAGAAGGAACTAAAGTTTATTTGGGATGACAAATGCCAAGAGATCTTTGAAACTCTCAAATCCTTGTTGACTCAAGCGCCTATACTTACTCTACCATATGAAGGGAAAGAATATGTAGTATACAGTGATGCTTCTCACAATGGTCTAGGATGCGTTTTGATGCAAGAGGGGAAGGTTATTTCTTATGCCTCTCAGAAATTAAAACCGCATGAATTAAATTATCCTACTCATGATCTTGAACTTGTTGCTATAGTGTTTGTTTTAAAAATATGGCGGCATTATTTGTATGGAGAGAAATGTCATGTATTTACTGATAAAAAGAGCTTAAAGTACTTGGGTACTCAAAATGAGCTAAACCTAAGACAACGTAGATGGCTTGAACACATCAAGGATTATGACTGCACGATTGATTATCATCCAGGTAAAGCTAATGTGGTTGTAGATGCCTTAAGTCGAAAATCCTTTTCAAGCATTTCTTTGAGTCCTTTACCCTTGCTCCTTGAGTTAAGAGCCATGAATGTTTGTTTCACAGTTTATTCAAATGGTTCAGTTATTGCTAATTTGCAAGTAAAACCAATATTACTTGAACAGGTGAAAGAAGCAGAAAAGTTAGATGAGAAACTTGTAAAAGTTACCAGAGAAGTTCCAAATGGGGAAAAGCTTAATTTTACATTAACAGAGGATGGTGTCTTATTTTATCAGAGCAGGTTATGCGTCCCTACTGATGAAAAATTGAGGAGAGAAATACTAAATGAAGCACATACTTCACCATATGCAATGCATCCTGGAGGTACAAAGATGTACCAGACCATCAAAAAACATTATTGGTGGAATGGTATGAAGAGAGACATTGCGGAATTCATTCCCAAATGTTTGGTTTGTCAACAAGTAAAGGCAGAACATCAAGTCCTAGTTGGTTTACTACAGCCCTTGTCGATGCCGGAATGGAAATGGGAGAGAATAACTATGGACTTTGTTTCTGGACTTCCTCGCACTCAGAGAAATCATGATGCAATTTGGGTGATTGTGGACAGGCTAACCAAAAGTGCTCACTTCTTAGCAATGAGAATGGATTACTCACTTGAGCGTTTAGCTGAGTTGTACATTAATGAGATTGTAAAACTACATGGGATCCCTATGTCTATTGTATCCGACCGAGACCCAAGGTTTACATCTAGATTTTGGGGAAGCTTGCAGGAAGCTTTGGGTACTAAGCTGAAATTTAGCACTTCATTCCATCCTCAAATGGACGGCCAGTCGGAAAGAGTGATACAAATTTTTGAGGATATGCTTCGAGCTTGCATTATGGATTTTGAGGGTAGTTTGGACAAACACATGGCTTTGATAGAATTTTCTTACAATAATAGTTACCAATCGAGTATTTGAATGCCTCCCTATGAAGCCTTATACGGAAGAAAGTGTCAGACCCCTCTTTGTTGGAGTGAAGTTGGTGAAAGGAAACTTATTGGTCCTGAAATTGTGCAACTAACAGAAGACAAGGTAAAAATTATCAAGGATCGTCTAAAGATTTCTTCGGATAGACAAAAGTCGTACGTTGATCTTAAAAGGCGTGACATTGAATATCAAGTTGGAGATAAAGTATTCATAAAGGTTCCTCCATGGAAAAAGATTATGAGACTTGGCCAAAAAGAAAAACTTAGTCCCCGATTTATTAGATCTTATGAGATACTTGGAAGGGTTGGACCAGTTGCATATAAATTATCTTTGCTACCGGAGTTAGACAAGATCCACAATGTCTTTCATGTTTCTATGCTCAGAAGATATCATTCTGATCGATCGCATGTTCTTCCAGTTGAATCTATTGAAGTTAATCTTGACTTGACTTATAATGAAGAACCTATCCGAATTGAAGTTCGAGAAGTAAAGAAACGTAGAAACAAGAAAATCCACTTAGTAAAGGTACTTTGGAGGAACCATTCTGGGAAGGAAGCTACCTGGGAGAGAGAATGAGGACCGAGGCGAAATTTCTTTAAGGGGGAGAGATTGTTACACCCCTAAATACTAGGCCAACATTCGCATGTCCATACACCATTGCTTAATTACTACAATATGTTTTATTCTCATTTTGGGATCTTGAAATTTTGTGATATTTGCAATCTTGCTTAACATAATTGTGATCGTAATTTACGGGATTGTATTGGGGTATTTACGTAATATTCTAATTAGAATTATGTATAACTTGAAAGGGAGGTGAGGGTTATACATATAGGTATATATGTATGCATTTTGGGCAGCCAACATTTTTTTGGGCAGCCACCTTTTGGAGGCAGCTGTACATGTGACTAGCCTCACTTTTGAGACTATATTTGACACCTCTTCTAGTAAAATTCGCTCACCTGAAGTCTAATAACCGGAGAACATTATCTAACCATTTGTTCGTCAAAATAACAATAGAAAAACTTGGTCCCTTTTGCGGGAATTGGAGACATACCCTTCTTGTTGGTAAGTGACGAAATCTGTTTCTGAGGTGGGTAGTGTTCGGTAGTGTATGCATATCTCTTTCTATAGAACTTAGCTTACAGTGAATAAATATGATTTGGAAATCTAATTCGTAGACCTACAACTCTTATGTTTATGTAAAACTCTAATTAGCTGTTACGGATTCGAAATACGTGACGCAACATAGGTCAAGTTCTGTCCAGATTTCGGAATTTGAAATCCTGTATGATCAACTGTTAGTGTTTTGAATATATATTTTTGTAAAAAATATATTTTGCGGTGATTCTTGTTTGTGTGCAACCCTAAGAGATGTATCTACATATTTCATGAAGGTTATAAAGTCTAATTTTGCCGTTTTCCTTTTCAAATCTAAGTTGCGACATGAGGTACTAGGCTGGCCAGAATCACTGTTTTGATAGCAAAGTCGTATTTGTACAGGCTAAGCTTACTTGTGATGATAATCCTATTTTACTTCGACATTATTGAGCTGCTAATAATTAAAGAAGTTATTTAATTGTATTTTTAAGGTTGTATATCCTCGTGAACAAGTTGAGGACTTTGAAACGTTGGTTGGTCTACTGTCTGAACTCGCGAAGTTGTGTTGGACTGTTTCTTTGCTAAAGCACTGAGGTTTGTGTATAAACTTGTACTTGCACTCTTTTAACTGCTGGTATATCTGAAAGTTGATGTTGGTACCTTGGTTACCTTTTGTAACTTTGGATTGTCGTGTTGGTATCCTTTAAGACGTTAAAGACGCTTGTGTAACTCGCCCATTTGTATGGATTGTTTAATCACTTGGAACTCTTGTTGGGACCCTGTCCTTCTTTTGGCTGTGACTCTGTCACTATTGGCATGACTCTTGATTCAGATCATTTGCCATCTTGACTCTGGATTTTTAGTCCGTCTTAAGAATGGAAGTTGTCCATTTTAAGTACGAACTAGAAAGCCATTTTTAATATGGTTCTTGGTTCTCTTGATTATTGGGTTTTGAGTCTTCTTGATACAGGGCGTTGGCCCTTCTTGATACAGGGCGTTGGCCCTTCTTGATACCTGTTTGTGCTTGGTGTGAAGACATGATGTATTTATTGGGCGAAGCTTGTTGTTGAATCTCTTAGAAAATGGTGCTATGAGCGTTCTTAACATTTGGATCTTTAAATATCGAACTTGATACTCTTTATATATAAATTGTTTGCTTGATTCATTTATTTTGTTCAATTATGCTCCCCATAACTTGAGAAACGTAACTTGGTGAATCTGAGGGCTCTGAACCTATAGTTTTTGCACCACTAAGCCATATGCTTAGCGATAGTTGTTTCTATCCTAGGGAATGTTCAAGAGGATGCATGAAGCTGGCAATTGGAGATGGAGATTTTGAGAGCGTTAAGGAAGTTCACATTTGCATATAGGCATCTATATTTTGTATAAACCTTGGGACTTGTACATGATCTATGTGTTGTATATATACATGAAATTTTGAGGACTAATTTGATCATATCCATGGGTTGTAATATAAGTATGTCTATATGTTTTGTTCTTTTGGGGTGTGTAAACCCAAGTCTTGTAATAAAAGAATATACTATTAGTTTTGAATGTTTGTGTTAAGCATGAACCGGCTGATTTCGGTACTCGGAAGTTGGAAATATTCTTGTTATCTCATCCATAAGTGTGAGGGTAATATATGCATGAAAAGCTCGTCAGTTATTTGCTTAGATTATTCTGGGAAGGTTTTTTTTCCGTCATAAGTTAAATTTCACGCAATGTCAATTTTAGCATCAAATAAATGTTTAAATGGGCAGGATGTATATCCTTAACTAAATTATTCGTTATGAACCTGATCCCTTTACTAGATTAAAATCAATATGCCCTTCTTTAATCTATTTTAAATGTCGCAAGTATTAAATTAGATTTCTTGTTTAAGTAGTATCCTTTCGAAAGGGTCGCTACAAGTGTTGGTATCAGAGCCTAGGCTTGCGGTTCTAGGTCTTTTGCTGTTAATTAATTGTATACTTGTTTTCTTTCAAAAAGGTTCTATTTAGAGTTCTTGTTCACTTACATGGTTTATCATATTTTTATTGCATGTAGATTGCACATGCATCTAGTACATGTCCCTAATGCAATGTGATCTCCCCTTTTGAAGGAACTAAGTTGTGGCCTCTTCTTCTGACCGACTTATGGAAGCTGCTCGTGAAGGTTGGGGTGCCTCAGTTTCCTAACCTCATGCACTAGAAGGGGTTGGAGAACATTTATTGAATCAATATGTTCCCCACACTGGTGGGTCTGAAGTGGGAAACCATCAGGGTGTAAGAGCTGGTTCACATCCTCACATGAGTCGTGGTATTCAAGCCATGAATCCTCCTTTTTAACAAATGGCTTAATCGATGCATGATCCCAACGGGATTAACTTTGAGAAAATGAGGAAACTGGGTGGTGTAGAGTTTGAAGGCACTGTTGATCCCACTGATGTTAAACAATGGTTGGAGCGCATGAAGAGGGTGTTTGAGCAGTTGGAGTGTTCAGATGTTGCCAAATTTAAGTATGATATTTCACTATTAGAAAAGGATGCTTATGATTGGTGGTCAAGTGTTCCGAATGCCAAGGTAAAACCTCCGGTTCTTACTTGGGATGATTTTCTTTAGGAATTTCGTATGAAGTATGTCCCACCTGCTTATTTTGATGCAAAGTAAAAGGAGTTTTTGAATCTAAGGCAACGAGGCATGCCTATTGTTGAATACGAACATAAGTTTCTAAGGCTCTCTCGCTATGCTGGAGGTATTATTAAAGAGGAAAAAGACAAGTGCAGGAAATTTGAAGATGGTTTAAATGATTCCATTAGGAAGAATGTGGCGATCCTGCAACATGAGGACTTTTTAAAGTAAGTGTCTGCTGTTTTAACTTGTGAACAACTTGATAAAGAAGAAGCTAATAGAAATGAAAACAAATTTCGAAAGCCTAGACCAGATTTTGGGGGTCCATCAAAATGGGGAAGGTTTGATAATTCTAAGGCTTGTAGTGATAACAGGCCACCGCAACAAAAGCAAAATAGATCAGATTTTTCTACCACTAGCACTCCAAATTATGGCCAAGGCAAGCCTCATGTTCCCACTTGCCCGCAATGTGGAAAGAATCATTATGGTACTTGCCGGAGAGCTTCTGGTGCATGTTTCAATTGTGGGAGCTTTGATCATAAAGTGAAGGACTGTCCTAATCCTAATAATGCTCCTTACTTGAGAACTGAAGGCTTAGTTCATAAGCCTTCTATTAATCCTCCTCAAACTAATATAGGTGCTAGACCTAAAAACACCCAAGTAACAGGTGCAAGTGGAGCTAATAAATCTAGTGGACCATGGACTACTGCACGTGCTTATGCTATGAGGCAGAGGGATGATCGAGATGGACAAGACGTGGTTGTCGGTAGATTTTACTTATTTGGCTTATGTGTGTTTACACTGTTTGATCCTGGTTCTACACATTCCTATATTTGTTCATCACTTGTTCTTCCTGAAAATGTGAAATCTGTAAGACTTAATTATGATGTGTTGGTTGAAAGTCCTTTGGGTTCTCAGGTTGTGTGTAATGGAATTTATCGTGATTGTCCCTTTGTGATTCAAAACCTAGTCCTCCCTGCTGATTTGATTGAAATGCCCTTCAAGGATTTTGATGTTATTATCGGGATGGATTGGCTTTATAAATATCATGCAGTGGTATATTGTAGGTCAAAGCATTTGACCTTTAAAGATCCTACATTTTCACACATCATTGTACAAGGTGAAAGATTATTGACATCTAGTATTATTTCTGCGGCCTTGGCAAGAAAGTTGATGCATCAAGGTTGTAGGGCATACCTTGCTCACATAGTTGATACAGTTGAAGAGTCCTTGTATCAAGGACATACCTGTTGTATGTGATTTTCCAGAAGTCTTCCCAGAATATTTCTAGATTTCCCCTGGAAAGAGAAGTTGAATTTCTAATCGAGCTTATTCCTGGATCTAACCCTATTTCTATTACTCCTTATACACTACTAGAAATATGGCCTACAGCAACAGTTCTAATTATGTTGTTGTAGATAGGAATTCTGATGCTATAACCCTATTGGGACGATTTTAGCAACCCTCCCAACAAATCACGTTGCTAAAGCTCTAATGCAACGGTCTATTGCGATAGCTTGTACGACTGTTGCGATAGAAGTTCCTATTGCAACAGTTTCTACTTCTGATGTATAGCAACAGTTGTAACTCTCTATGGGGACGGTTTGAAAACCGTCCCTATTAAGTATTTGCAACACTTATTTTAGCATCGCAACAGTTCTTATGTTAAAGTATTGCAACGGTTTTAACACATTGGGACATTTCGCAACCATTCTTATAGTATCTTATGCAACACTTACATAAGCATTGAATCAGTTTTTACTTTAAAATATGGCAACAGTTCTAATACCTATTGGGGAATTTATTAAACGTTTCTATAGTGTCTTATGCAACACTTTTTTATATATTAATTGCAACTATTTTCTCGTCTATTGCAATGGTTA
Organism: Solanum piurae; assembly: GCA_029582685.1. Classification (NCBI taxonomy): domain Eukaryota; kingdom Viridiplantae; phylum Streptophyta; class Magnoliopsida; order Solanales; family Solanaceae; genus Solanum; species Solanum piurae. Next base: position 51,662 of record JAJOOO010005114.1, read on the forward strand.
TAGTACTATTGAGACAATTTTCATCACTACTGTGTCAACTATATATAGCTATTGTAGGGCTATTGCAATGAACACTAATAGAAATTTGAACCGAATTTAAAGGCAACAATACTGTAACATCCAAGGTCAAGTAATATCCAATAAAGCAAAATACACAATATTTTTTTACCATTTAAGTGGTTAAACACAAGTTCTCAATGTCCAAAAAACAAAAGACTTCTAGAACACATGTTAAGTTCCAAAGATATCAACTCAATCCTCTTAAGGCGTGCCTTCATTGTTTTTTATCCCTTTGTTCACTAAGCAAAATACACTATTTTTGACCATTTAAGAGGTTAAACACAAATTTTCAATGTCCAAAAAACAAAAGACATATAAAACATATGTTAAGTTCCAAATATATCAACTCATCCTAGCTTAGGCGTGCCTTCATTATTTTCATCCTTTTGTTCACCTTCACTTCCTGCAAATGGTATTAAAAAATGAATTAGCAAATGATAAAATACTTGAAAAGCAACAATGCATAATGAAAAAAATGTGGAGTGGCAAAAAATACTAGAAAAACTTCTGAAGGTATAAAAAGCAAACTGAAACAAAATATTTCTACAAGATTTCAACTATTCGAAACATTACCAACATCTAAACTCACAAGAATACATCTAACTACATACATACTAAAACTGATTAAAATGGTAGAGATTGTCAGGCTCAAGAAATTAGTTGGTCATAAGATTCAGCAACACATCATAAAAGGGCTGCAGCTGAGGAACAAGTATCAATAGAAAGCATAAGAGCAAACTGAAGTACGACACACCTACAAATACATATTTCAATTAAGCAACATAATCAGTATAAACTTTTGATGGTCTAATCATTACTGGTGGTATCAATGTTCATGTGAGATTCATCCCATCAAAGAAAAGACTTGATAAAGGGTAAACCATGTAAAATTTTATAAGATGTCCCAAGGAGGGCGTGAAAATCTGAGAAAAAGAGTGCAATCTAAGTAATTTCGGTAGCACCAGAACAAGAGACTACACATCAGGATTATATCCAACAACAAATTCAGAACCAATTTAAATTCAAGGATCTTAGTACAAAAAAAAACAAGACTTGAATTCATTAATACTAAGAACTAGTAAAACACAACTATGAGGAACGTTGAACATGTGAACCTTAAGGGAATATTGCTAATCTTATTCACACAGCTCACTGAATAGTATGAGAAACATTGAACATGTGAACCTTAATTATATACTATTAATCCTTTCATATATAGTACATATGCAGAACTAGAAACACATAAACACCTATATTTTGCTTGCACCTTCTCACAAAGGATATGTAAGAAACTACTGACATAGTTATCCATCACAAGGGGTATCACAGGATATACTCCTTTAATTAAAATTTATAGCTCCATGATTACTGTAATCACAAAAATATACTTTAAATTGAACTTGCGATAAAGAGTTCATGTAAAGAACTTTTAAGAAAAATCTTTATGAAGATGAAGAAGATCAAGGAAGAAGAAATAAGTGACTTTAACCTCGATTATTGCTACTTGTAGATGGTCGGCATATTAGATGGTTAGCTTCTGGTGCATTAGTAGGTTCTCTAGGTGAAGGAACACATAATGCAGCTAGAATGTCTGCACTAATTAATCATGCGCGTTGAAGTTGTGCAATTATATTTGCAGTAACATATTGATGAATGGTGCTTCGTTGTTCCTCCATTTTTTGTATCCTCTCTTGCATTTGTTGCCTTGCATCATTTGTGGCATTTATAATTGGTTCAGAATTTACTTCTTTTCTTTTCAAAAAAGTCTTTGTAACCCCCCGTCCATATAATTGTAGACGTTCTGGATGTTCAAGACCCATAACAGAAGAAAATGGATCAGCAGTCTTAGAACCATCTGCACTTTGTTGTTTGTCAATCTCTCCATTTTATCCTAACAAATCAAATTCAAGTAAAAAGAAATGACGAACAAATAAAAAATCTAAAGAGAAATTGCTTGTATGTAATATTCGTACAATTTTACTGATGGTATCTTCATTCGAGCCTTTGTATGAACGTTTAGGGTGTCTTGTTCTTGTGACAAATAGCTCCTTAAGAGATACAGTACTTTCCTTTTTTTCCTCCTTTGCCACATGAAAAAGTGATATTAAGAATCTATTTGAAATCTATTTGAAATTTCCCCCAAGGCCTAGCTCAAGTGGCACAAGGTGGAGGATTTGTGGCTTAGGTCACAGGTTCAAGCCCACACCATGCAAAGCGAAGCTCGATATTTAAGTGGAGAAGGGTAGAGGGGCGGGCCCATTATCCACTGAGTTTAAAAGGTTGTGATTGGTCCAAAGGGCGGGTCACAGACATATTTCTCAGTTATCAAAAAAAAAAGAATCTATTTGAAATAGTAACTTGATATTTGATAAGGAAGCATAAAACACACCAGATTATTGCGGACCAAAGCAAATCTTATTTTTCCAGTAGTGTGTGGATTCATCAACTTTTTTCGGTTCCTAGTATTGGTTTCAACCATTTTTTGCAAATAAATAAATCAATAAAAATGAATAATAACTATTAACTAACAAAATATATAAACCTCTACCATAGATGGCATATTCATTAACTAAACATAGAGAGAGAAAAAGTAATCGAGAACTCCTTTCAATTTGGTTGGAGTATTATTCTCAATACAGAGATGAACATAAGAGAGTAAAATAGAAATGAAAAAAATATGGTGGTAGCAACATTGATATCATAATAGAAATGAGAGAGAGAAAAGCTCTAATAGCCAATAGAGAAGAGAAACTTAGATTCTGAAATTAAATTTACCTGGTGTTTATCAGAGTCCCAATATTTTATGAGTTCCTTAAGTCGACATTCTGGAACATAAGGAGGCCTTTTTGCCATTTTAGCTTCTTCACTAGCACATGATTTGTATCATAATTTCTTCAATTCAAATTTATGCCTTCTCCAAGCAGATCCAATTACATCTAAAGCCCAGTCTCTCGCATCTTCAGGGTATCATATTTTCCCTACCAATTTGATTTCATTAGGTTAGTAAAATATGTAAATTAATTTTAAGAAATAATTGACATTAGTAACTTCAAACCTGCGTATATGTCCATAAATCATCTTTTGTGTCCATATACCTCCAATCTAATATGTCTAGAGGGCAAAGGGTCGCATTTCTTGCCAATGTGCCAAAGAAGCTGCTTAACTCTAAAACCACATCATTTGTTGGACCAACAGGTTGATTTTTCTTGTTCAGTAGGATCAGCTTACGCTCATTTCTCCTATGTACACTTTGCATTTGTGGTGTACCTCTCTTATTTTTTGAGTGGAAGGGTGTGATGCTATAGAAAATATAAGTAATTAGAAGTTATAAATAAGTTTAATAAGTTCCTAATATATGTGTACCTTGTTGTTCTGATTGTTTATTTGTTGCAAGAATACTTGTAGAATCCACTTGCAGCCCATCTACAATTGGTTGCTCCTCTATAATTGCTTGTTCCTCTATACATTGTTCATTTGCTTCAACCTGTTGTGCTACTCGTTGTTGTTTAGCGATTGGTTGTTCTTTCTCAATGGACTTTAACAGATTCTTTTTCTCTAACCATACAGCCTGAAGAGTTTCTTGTGTTGTTAAAAATGTTCGTCTTTGTTGTATAAAGGATGATAATGTTCCAGGTTTAGCATGTATTTTTTTTGGTAGTTTTGGTTTTTCTTGAAGGCCCTTGTTGACTCATGACTATCAAAATCTGTGTAAATTTAAGAGTATTGGACAAGTTAGAAATACTGGAAAAAAATTATCAAATCTGACCACAATATTTTGGTTCTTCTGGGCGGATTATTTGTTGTTAGACAATCTGAAAACTCATATATATTATATGTAGGCAAGGAAGGCCAGACTTGTTTTCCAGTTCAAATTCAATCGGAACATCAGAACTTACATTTCTCAGTATGCATCACCAATTAAAACATGACTTTCTAAGACTCATATTTCAAGGAAAAGTGGAAGCTAGGATCTTCATAGACACACATACATACTGACATACACATACAGGGACATCACAGGGTGTATCGTGCGGGACAAAATCATCATTAACGGTGTATATGTCTTGCACGTCAATAAAAAACTAGCTTTTAAAAACCAACATCTGGACATTCACCTTCTCACTAGTGTTTCCAATGGCTAAATATTACCTCTTAGAAGCTCCCAAATACACCTAACTTATCCCACAAAATAAAATATTACACACAATTTTGAACGAAGTCCATCACTTCACAAATAAAGTCTTCCTTGTATCAGATTCATACTCACAATAAAAATTCTTAAAGATGCGTGACAGAGGCATTTCTTATTATCATGGAAACAAATCTGGAGAAACATTGTGACCGTCTGTTCATTTATTCATCAGAACTTGTTTGTGTTATTGTAAAATAAAACGACTCATTGTGTCCATTTGTTCATATTTTTGGTAACCTTTTGTTCATTTATTCATCAAATACAAATGCAATGAATCTAAATCAGAAACACCACAGCTTGGCAATGACATTGGCACTTCTAGGCAACCTACAACTAATGTTGATACATATTGTACAATCTTATGTTTGTACAATATTAGATCGAGCTTACGAGATGTATAAAGCAAAAAGAGGTCATCCAGAAGTATTAGATGATCCACACTTTTTAGAATATTTGATTGCACTGATCTGTAATCGTAACAAACATCAACATACATCAATAAGTCAATTATAAGTTAAAAGCAAACCATACTTAAAAATAAAGCTATAAACAATCATATGTTAAGTAAATAGCAAAACAGGGCATATAAATCGTTTTCATTATCTTGGCAGCTTATAGATTTTATTGGTGCTAGTATAAATATAATTTAAAAAAGAAGAAGACACATACAAACACATTCTTAACTAAAAGAAAAAAGAAGCAGATTACACATATCAATTTTTTGCAAAACAAATTATCATTTGATGACACCTTGTAAAAGTATGGATTTCAATTTGCGTCTACGTACTACTGTTTTCAATAAGAGACTAGCACATGTTTTCTTAAAGTCTAATACGACACTAACAATCCAAAAACATTTATATTGACCTACTAGAATGTGCATTTCAGAACTTCTGTTAACTCAAGATGATATTGTCATTGTGGGATCCAGAAAATTTTCATGTAAAGATGATTTATCATGTAATACCAACTATTATGGTTTGGGAGTTATTAAAAAATAAGAAACACTTTGTTACATAGAGGAAAGATGTCGGTCAACACATTGCAATATCAAATCATGTACTCTGTAATTTTATTCGTGAACTTCATCTATACCCCATGCATTTGGCCATTCAATTTAGGAAAAAACTTCATCTATACCCCATAAATTTAGCCAAATCAGATCAGGACATTACAAAATAAATTATAATATAAAGACAACTAAAGTATTCTCCAAAAGATTTTGAGCCTTTTGGATTTGATTCTAGCTTACCAAACACAAAACATAATGGATGTGTTTGATTACTTTTACTGCCAAGCTGACCAAACTAATGTCGACTTACAGTAACAAAATATCAAAGCTAACCAAATTGATGTCGATTTACACTAACACAATATCAAAGCTGATCAAATGAGATAACATAACACTACATTCTATTACATAGTAGAAATGATAAAAATAAAATTAGAACACCCCTTTCTAACATTCGACTAATTTTACTGCAACTCTAGCAACAAGTGTTTTCTATATATAAAAAAGATCCACAATACAACACCTAAAATAGATCTTTTCAATACAAAAAAATAACTTTTTCAACTACATAATCAAAATTAGTTCTTAACCTAAAAACAAAACATTTAGTATTGAAACCAATGTGAAGATCGAACTTCTCAAAAAAGCCCTAACCCATAATTTTCACAAGCCTTTAACAAATTTGAGGTACAAACATTAAACCCAAACAGATTAAACCAAAGCCATAAAATAGAACAAACAACATCTATTTCATAGAAACCCATTTGTGCATTTCGAAAACCCTTCAATGGTGTGGAAAATGTTAAAGAATAGAAGCTCTTTCAAACAACCCATGAAAATTTAGAGACAAGGAAAACTTAAAAAGAATGAAATAGATAGAATATCATACCTTTTAGTGAAGATTAAGTTGCAGAGGAACACCACAAGTTGAAGCTGTCGAAGATGACGCTATCGTCTGAAAAGAACTCTTGTTGGAGACGAGCGAGATGATTTCTCAGACGACCCGCTAAGGTCGACCGCTTGGTTCTTTTCAGAGATGACTTTAGAGAAACCCTTGACAGAACAAATTCTTCAATTTTTATTTCTATAGAAGTCCACTAAAAGGTTGCTCAATTTGCTACTAAAAAAAATTTCCGCGGGCTTCTAAAATTAGAGGAGGGAAAATATTTTTTTAGGGGGAAATGTACATATCAATAGAATTTTTTCGCAAAAACCGTCCCTATAGTATTTAGTATTGCAACAGTTAAAAACACTGTTGCAAAAAGTCTCTCTGGCAACGGTTGTAGGCTGATGCAACGATTTATTTTAATAAGTGTTGTATTAGGTTGATGGGTCTATGGGGACAGTTAGAAGAGTTGCTATAGAATATTTATGGCAACAGTTATTAAACCGACGCTTCATCATTGTTGCCGTAGGCCATATTTCTAGTAGTGAATTATAGAATGGCTCCAGAAAAATTAAGAGAATTGAAATCTCAATTGCAAGAAATTCTTGAGAAGGGTTTTATTAGACTTAGTGTTTCTCCTTGTGGAGCCCCTGTTTTATTCGTAAATAAGAAAGATGGCACTCTTAGGCTTTGTATTGACTATAGACAATTGAACAGAATAACAATCAAGAATAAATACCCACTACCAAGGATCGATGATTTGTTTGACCAAATGAAGGGTACTAAGGTATTCTCAAAGATTGATTTAAGGTCTGGATATCATCAACTGCGTGTTAGAGAGAAAGATGTCCCTAAAACTGCTTTTAGAACTCGGTATGGTCATTATGAATTTTTGGTGATGCCATTCGGATTGACAAATGCTCCTGCGGTATTCATGGACCTAATGAATCGGGTATTCAAGTCTTATCTTGATTAGTTTGTGGTTGTCTTTATAGATGATATTTTAATATTTTCCAGAAGTAGTGAAGACCATGATAATCACCTTCGGATTGTTTTAAAAAATTTAAAGGAGAAAGAACTTTATGCTAAACTTTCCAAGTGTGAATTTTGGCTTGATGAAGTGGCTTTTCTGGGACATGTGGTATCAACCGAAGGCGTGAAGGTGGATCCTAGTAAGATACAATCAGTTGTTGAATGGAGACCTCCCAAAAGTCCAACCGAGGTAAGAAGTTTCTTGGGCTTAGCAGGGTACTACAGAAGATTTGGGAAAGGCTTTTCCATTATCGCCTCCCCTTTGACAAAGCTCTTGTAGAAGGAAGTAAAGTTTATTTGGGATGACAAATGCTCAGAGAGCTTTGAAACTCTCAAATCCTTGTTGACTCAAGCACCTATACTTACTCTACCAATTGAAGGGAAAGAATATGTAGTATACAGTGATGCTTCTCACAATGGTCTAGGATGCGTTTTGATGCAAGAGGGGAGTGTTATTTCTTATGCCTCTCGGAAATTAAAACCGCATGAATTAAATTATCCTACTCATGATCTTGAACTTACTGCTATAGTGTTTGCTTTAAAAATATGGTGGCATTATTTGTATGGAGAGAAATGTCATACATTTACTAATCACAAGAGATTAAAGTACTTGGGTACTCAAAATGAGCTAAACCTAAGACAACGTTGATGGCTTGAACTCATCAAGGATTATGACAGCACGATTAATTATCATCCAGGTAAAGCTAATGTGGTTGCAGATCCCTTAAGTCGAAAATCCTTTGCAAGCATTTCTTTAAGTCTTTTACCCTTGCTCCTTGAGTTAAGAACCATGAATATTTGTTTCATAGTTGATTCAAATGGTTCAGTTATTGCTAATTTGCAAGTAAAGCCAATATTACTTGAACAGGTGAAAAAAGCACAAAAGTTAGATGAGAAACTTGTAAAACTGACTAGAGAGGTTCAAAATGGGGAAAAGCTTAATTTTACATTAACAGAGGATGGTGTCTTATTTTATCAGAGCAAGTTATGCGTCCCTAATGATGACAAATTGAGGAGAGAAATACTAAATGAAGAACATACTTCACCATATGCAATGCATCCTGGAGATACAAAGATGTACCAAACCATCAAAGAACATTATTGGTGGAATGGTATGAAGAGAGACATTGCGGAGTTCATTCCCAAATGTTTGGTTTGTCAACAAGTAAAGGCAGATCATCAAGTTCCAGTTGGTTTACTACATCCCTTGTCGATGCCGGAATGAAAATGGGAGAGAATAACTATGGACTTTGTTTCTGGACTTCCTCGCACTCAGAGAAATCATGATGCAATTTAGGTGATTGTGGACAGGCTAACCAAAAGTGCTCACTTCTTAGCAATCAGAATGGATTACTCACTTGAGCGTTTAGCTGAGTTGTACATTAATGATATTGTAAAACTACATGGGATCCTTGTGTCTATTGTATCCGACCGAGACCCAAAGTTTACATCTAGATTTTGGGGTAGCTTGCAGGAAGCTTTGAGTACTAAGTTGAAATTTAGCACTTCGTTCCATCCTCAAATGGACGGCCAATCGTAAAGAGTGATACAAATTTTGGAGGATATGCTTCGAGCTTGCATTATGGATTTTGAGGGTAGTTGGGACAAACACTTGGCTTGGATAAAATTTGCTTACAATAACAGTTACCAATCGGGTGTTGGAATGCCTCCCTATGAATCCTTGTATGGAAGAAAGTGTCAGACCCCTCTTTGTTGGAGTGAAGTTGGTGAAAGGAAACTCATTGGTCCTGAAATTGTGCAACAAACAGAAGACAAGGTAAAAATTATCAAGGATCGTCTAAAGATTTCTTTGGATAGACAAAAGTCGTACGCTGATCTTAAAAGGCATGGCATTGAATATCAAGTTGGAGATAAAGTATTCTTAAAGGTGTCTCCATGGAAAAAAATTATGAGATTTGGCCAAAAAGGAAAACTTAGTCCTCGATTTATTGGACCTTATGAGAAACTTGAAAGGGTTGGACCAGTTGAATATAAATTAGCTTTGCCACCGGAGTTAGACAAGATCCACAATGTCTTTCATGTTTCTAGGATCAGAAGATATCGTTCTGATCCATCGCATATTCTTCCAGTTGAATCTATTGAAGTTAATCTTGACTTGACTTATAATGAAGAACCTATCCGAATTGAAGCTCGAGAAGTAAAGCAACTTAGAAACAAGAAAATCCACTTAGTAAAGGAACTTTGGAAGAACCATTCTGGGAAGGAAGCTACCTGGGATAGAAGAAGACATGAGGACCCAGTATCCGCACTTGTTTCGAGACTAGTTTAAGGTAAATTTCGAATCAAAATTTCTTTAAGGGGGAGAGATTGTAACACCCCTAAATACTAGACCAACATTCGCATGTCGATACAACATTGCTTAATTAGTACAATATGTTTTATTCTCATTTTGGGAACGTGAAATTTTGTGATATTTGCAATGTTGCTTAACATAATTGTGATCGTAATTTATGGGATTGTATTGGGGTATTTACGTAATATTCTAATTATAATTATGTATAACATGAAAGGGAGGTGAGGGTTATACATATAGTTATATATGTATGCATTTTGGGCAGCCACCTTTTGGAGGCAGCTGTACATGTGACTAGCCTCACTTTTGAGACTATATTTTGACACCTCTTCTAGTAAAATTCATCTCACCTGAAGTCTAAGAACCTTAGAAAATTATCTAACCATTTGTTCTTCAAAATCACAAGAGAAAAACTTGGTCCTTTATGCTGTAATTGGAGACACACCCTTCTTGTTGGTAAGTGACGAAAGTTGTTTCTGAGCTGGGTAGTGTTTGATAGTTTATGCATATATCTTTCTATAGAACTTAGTTTACAGTGAATAAATATGATTTGGAAAGATAATTCGTATACCTACAACTCTTATGTTTATGTAAAACTCTAAATTAGCTGTTACAGATTCGAAATACGGGACGCAACTTAGGGAAAGTTCTGTCCAGATTTCGGAATTTGAAATCATGTATGATCAACTGTTAGTGTTTTGAAAATATCTTTTGTTACAAAATATATTTTGTGGTGATTCTTGTTTGTTTGAAACCCTAAGATATTTATCTACATATTTCATGAAGGTTATAAAGTCTAGTTTTGCCGTTTTCCTTTCCAAATCTAAGTTGCGACATGAGGTACTAGGATTGCCAGATTCACTGTTTTGGGAGCAAAGTCGTATTTGTACAGGCTAAGCTTACTTGTGATGATAATCTTGTTTTACTTCGACATTATTGAACTTCTAAGAATTAAAGAAGTTATTTAATTCTATTTTTAAGGTTGTATATCCTCCTGAACAAGTTGAGGACTTTGAAAGGTTGGTTGGTCTACTGTCTGAACTCGCGAAGTTGTGTTGGACTATTCCTTTGCTAAAGTACTGAGGTTTGTGTTTAAACTTGTACTTCCACTCTTTGAACTGCTGGTATATCTAAAAGTTGATGTTGGTACCTTGGTTACCGTTTGTAACTTTGCATTGTCGTGTTGGTATCCTTTAAGACGTTAAAGACGCTTGTGTAACTCGCCCACTTGTACGGATTGTTTGATCACTTGGCACTCTTGTTGGGACCCTGTCCTTCTTGTGGCTATGACTCTATCACTATTGGTATGCCTTTTGATTCAGATCATTTGCCATCTTGACTCTGGATTTTTAGTCCTTCTTAAGAATGGAAGTTGTCCATTTTAAGTACGAACTAGAACGCCATTTTTAATATGGTTCTTGGTTCTCTTGATTATTAGCCTTTGACCCTTCTTGATATAGGGTGTCGACCCTTCTTGATACCTGCTTGTGCTTGGTGTGATGACATGATGTATTTATTGGGCGAGCCTTGTTGTTGAATCTCTTGGAAAATGGTGCTATGAGCGTTCTTGACATTTGGTTCTTTAAATATCGAACTTGATACTCTTTATATATTGTTTACTTGATTCTTTTATTTTGTTCAATTATGCTGCCCATAACTTGAGAAAGGTAACTTGGTGAATCTGAGGGCTCTGAACCTATAGTTGGTTTGCACCACTAAGCTATATGCTTAGTGATAGTTGTTCCTATCGTACGGAGTGTTCAAGAGTATGCATGAAGCTGGCCATTGGAGATGGAGATTTTGAGAGCCTTAAGGAAGATAACATTTGCATATAGGCATCTATATTTTGTATAAACCTTGGGACTTGTACATGATCTATGTGTTGTATATTTACATGAAATTTTGAGGACTAATTTGATCATGTCCATGGGTTGTAATATAAGTATGTCTATATGTTTTGTTCTTTTGGGGTGTGAAAACCCAAGTCTTGTAATATACGAATTTACTATTAGTTTTGAATGTTTTCGTGAAGCATGAACCGGCTGATTTCGGTACTCGGAAGTTGGTAATATTCTTGTTATCTCATCCATAAGTGTGAGGATAATATATGCATGAAAAGCTCGTCAGTTATTTTCTTAGATTATTCTGGGAAGGTTTTTTTCCATCATAAGTTATATTCCGCGCCATATCAATTTTAACATCAAATTAATATTTAATTGGGCAGGATGTGTATCCTTAACTAAATTATTCGTTATGAACATGAACCCTCTACTAGATTAAAATCAATATGCCCTTCGTTAATCTCTTTTAAATGTCGCAAGTATTATATTAGATTTCTTGTTTAAGTGGTAGTATCCTTTCGAAAAGTTCACTACAAGTGGTGGTATCAGAGCCTAGGTTTGTGGTTCTAGGACTTTTGTTGTGAATTAATTGTATACTTGTTTGCTTTCAAAAAGGTTCTATTTAGAGTTCTTGTTCACTTACATGGTTTATCATATTTTTATTGCATGTAGATTGCACATGCATCTAGTACATGTCTCTAATGCAATGTGATCTCCCCTTTTGAAGGAACTAAGTTCTGGCCTCTTCTTCTGACCGACCTATGGAAGCTGCTCGTGAAGGTTCGGGTGCCTCTATTTCCAAACCTCATGCACTGAAAGGGGTTGGAGAAATTTTTTTGAATCAATATGTTCCCCACACTAGTGGATCTAAAGTGGGAAACCATCAGGGTGTAAGAGTTGGTTCACATCCTCATATGAGTCGTCGTACTCAAGCCATGAATCCTCCTTTTCAACAAATGGCTGAATTAATGCTTGATCCCAACGAGATTAATTTTGAGAAAATGAGGAAAATGGGTGGTGTGGAGTTTGAAGGCACTGTTGATCCCACTGATGCTGAACAATGGCTGGAGCGCATGGAGAGGGTGTTTGAGCAGTTGGAGTGTCCAGGTGTTGCCAACTTTAAGTATGTTATTTCACTATTACAAAAGAATGCTTATGATTGGTGGTCAAGTGTTCTGAATGCCAAGGTAAAACCTCCGATTCTTACTTGGGATGATTTTCTTAAGGAATTTTGTATGAAGTATGTCCCACCTGCTTATTGTGATGCAAAGGAAAATGAGTTTTTGAATCTAAGGCAACGAGGCATGTCTATTTCTGAATACAAACAAAAGTTTCTAAGGCTCTCTCGCTATGCTGGAGGTATTATTAAAGAGGAAAAAGACAAGTGCAGGAAATTTGAAGATGGTTTAAATGATTACAATAGGAAGAATGTGGCGATCCTGCACCATGAGAACTTTTGTAAGTTAGTGTCTACTGCTTTTACTTGGGAACGACTTGATAAAGAAGAAGCTAATAGAAATGAAAACTATAAATACTCGTTCTCATGTTGCAAGACGGCGATGAACTACACCAAAGGGCGAATCGCCTAGTTGATCGGTGATTCCGACTAATGTCGCCGAGTGATCCGCCGCAACACAGATTTTTGAAAAGTATAAATACTCGTTGAGAGTTATAGTTTAGTAGCATATTTTAGAAGCAGACTTTAGTATCAATTTTTACTTTTAATCTCAAGTTTGTAAGGGTTTGAAGACTTGAAGGGGAAAAGGGTTTCACCTCTTTCAATTTGGAAGTGGGTCTCTTGGATTCTTTCTTATTTGCTCAAATCAAGATTTATTTCTCTATACCCATTCCATTTCAACATCATTGAAGGTATAAATTTCTATTTCTTGATGTGTGGCTAAAAACCTCTATTCTTGGGGTGTGATTTAGCAATTATGTGTTGATATTATTGTTTGGTCTTGCTTGTTGATAGATTAGATGTATTTTAATGGTGATTTCACCTAGTGGTGGTTTAATTTAATGGGTTTGTAGTTGCAAATACAAAGCCACCCGTGTGTTTTCGGCTTGCCCGAGAGGGAGGTCGTGAAACCAAGACCACTAGACTGATGGCCTAAGGAGTGGGTCAACATGAGGTTCAGCCCGAGAGGGTGAGCCATAGTCCCATATCCTAACACTCAGCTCGAGAGAGTGAGTGGGGTACGGCGTAGGCTGGTCTTCATGCGGCAAATGGGTGTCCGAGAGGAATGCATTTGAAATGGGGTAAGTTTCTCGAGAGGGAACTTATTTCCATCTAAAGCTTAGCCTAGTCACTATTTTCTTGCAAAATTACCTATCGAAAGCTCGTATCCAACTATTTATTTCAACTTGTATTGCGGTCACACCCCAAGAACTCTTTCCCATACTTGATTTCATGTTATTTTTGTTATTTTTTTAATTACTAGTGACAAAACCCCCATTTATATTTGACACTTATGTGTCCCCCTTTTGATTCACAATGTTTTTAATCGTTAATGTCTTTAGCTACGACTAGTTAGAACTAAATTTTATTTTTCTATTAATTCTCAAGACCACTCCCTTGGGACACGACCCCAACCCTTGGTTGGGTTACTATACTACCACACGATCGTAGACACTCGTACTGGAAGTTGTGTCATTGATTACATGAAAGGAGAAATTATAAACATCACCTATTCAACAAGAAGGATGTTAAACCAAGGCTGATTCGATGGATATTGCTTCTCCAAGAATTTGACTTTGAGATCAAAGATAGGAAAGGTACTGAGAATCAAATAGCAGATCACTTATCTAGGTTACAGGATTTTTCACATGTGAATGAAGGTGAACAAATTCGGGAAGAGTTCCCGGATGAACAATTGATGGAATTAGATATCTCTCAAGTGCCATGGTATGCAGACATTGTGAATTTGATAGTAAGTGGCGATTATCCTCCGGGTGCAACCACCCAACAAAAGAAAAAACTCAATCATGATGCCAATTTCTATATTTGGGATGAACCATTATTGTTCAAGCAAGGTGTAGACCGGGTAGTGAGAAGGTGCATTCCCGAATCTGAGGTTCACAAAGTGATCGAAAGTTGTCATGCTAGCCCATATGGAGGTCACCATGGAGGAGAGCGCACTGCTTATAAGGTACTACAATCTGGTTTCTTTTGTCCCTCGTTATTTAAAGATTCTATTGCTTTTGTGAAGGGTTGTGATAAATGCCAAAGGTTGGGTACTATTTCAAGAAGACATGAGATGCCGCTCAGAAACATTTTGGAGGTGGAAATCTTTGATTTGTGGGGTATTGACTTCATGGGTCCCTTCCCACCATCTAGTGGAAACCAATACATCCGTGTGGATGTGGATTATGTTAGTAAATGGGTGGAGGTTGTAGCTCTTCCGTTCAATGATTCAAGGGTGGTGATAAAATTCATCAAAAAGCACATTTTCACTCGCTTTGGCACTCAAAGGGAAATTATAAGTGATGGAGGTAAGCATTTCATTAACCATCTTGTTAAGAATCTTCTTGCTAAGTATGGTATTCGTCAAAAGATTTCTACAACTTAGCATCCTCAAACTAGTGGCCAAGTGGAGGTTTTGAATAGAGAGGTGAAGCAAATTTTGCAGAAAACGGTGAATGCGCAAAGAAAGGATTGGTCTGAGAAACTAGATGATGCGTTGTGGGCATATAAGACTGTGTATAAGACACCAATAGGGACTTCTCCCTATTACATAGTATTTTGGAAAGCATGTCACCGTCCGACGGAATTAGAACATCAAGCTTATTGGGCAATCAAAAGGCTGAACTTAGAGCCCGAGCTAGCTGGTAAAAAGAGAGTGAATCAGCTGCATGAGCTTGAGGAGTTTAGGATCCACGCTTATGAGAATGCCAAGCTATACAAAGAAAAGACAAAGAGGTGGCATGACAAACACATTGTAGCTCGTACCTTCAATCCGGGAGATAAGGTGCTACTCTTTAACTCTAGACTAAGGTTATTCCCCGGAAAACTAAGGTAGAAGTGGAGTGGCCCTTTTGAAGTTGTCAGAATGACACAACATGGGGTTGTTGAACTTAAAGGTAAGACTGGCCTTACGTTTTGGTCAATGGGCTATGGGTGAAACACTATTTCGGTGAGGATTCAGATCGTGATCGGGAAGCTCTTGAGCTAAATGATGAATGATCCAAGCTACGTCATGCCGCAATGTTAAATAAAGCACTACATGGGAGGTAACCTATGAACCATATGTAATAGATAGGTAGTTCGTCTTTGAATTGTTAAATTTTTTTAGTAGCTTAGTTTCAATTTTTAGAATATAGGTTAGTTTTAGGTAGATAGGATTTTTCTTTATTTGTAACTTAGCTTGTATTACCAAAAAAAAAAAATTGTAGTCAAATGCACTGCAGGCGCGCCGCGCCTGGCATCAAAGTTCAGAGTGCACTTTGGGGCATGACACTGGCGCGGCACCCCACCAGCAGGCTATCGCACTGCACCACACGTCGCTCCAAGGGGGAATGAACATAGCACCTTTTCAGGCGCTATTCTGGCGCATCGCGCCCCTATCGCGTCCCTACCCAAACTTTCAAAATTTGGGTTTCAACCCGTATTTCACCCGACCCAACCCCTTAAACACCCCAAATCCTAAATTCATCCCCTATTCCAACTTAACCACCGCCCAAATCCGTAAACGATATCCATTTTTCTTCTTCTTCACTTTCTATTCTTCCACCACTCCTCCATTAAATCCCCAACTAAGCTTTTCCTCTTTCCCAAACCAACCTTCCCTTCTCCCACACTCCACAATAAATGCAACCATTCTTCCAACTCTCCATTTACCCGCTATCCATTCCCTCATACCTCTAAAATTTTATTTTTTTCTTCTTGTTCTCATCACTACTGCCCAGCCCCCATCCCCCATCCCCCAATTTTTTTAAATTTTTTCCTTTTCTCTAATTTTCTTTTCGTAACAGGTTACAATGACACCAAAAGGCAAGAATGTGGTGGGTTCTAAGCAGCGTCAAAAGGGTGAAACATCAGGGTTCAGAAATTGGGAACCAACCCAAAAATTTGGTAAAAAGGCGGTTCAGCGGTATGGGTTGACTGCCAGCGGGAAGCAAAATATATGGGGGACGAATACGTCAATTCGGTAAGGTTACATTCTTAATTTTCTGATATATATAGGACTGTGGTTGAGTTGGGACTGCGGTTTATTTTTGACCATCAGTTGACTGTAATTTGTCATTAGTTCGTGAGTTTTATGCAAATTGGCTCACAGAAACTAAGCACAAAATTGTGCCTATAAGAGGTAAGGATGTGAAGTTTTCGGCTAGGATATTGAATGAGCTGTTGGGCACCCCTAATTGTGATGCCGATGACTTTAATAGGCTGAAAGAGAAACCTCCGTATAGAGATATTTGAAACACATTGTGTGGGGGAGAGTCGACAGCTAGGTGGGGCTGTAGTAAGGATACCGGGAGGCATTCCACCCTCCACTTTTCTAATTTCAATCTAATTGCTAGGGTGTGGCTGAAATTAGTGTGTAGTGTATTGCTTCCCGCGAAACATTTGTCTGAGGTGACATGGGATAGAGTGGTGTTGGTCTATATGCTGATGAAGGGAATGCCTATTAATGTTAGGGCAATCCTGAGGCAAAATATGATGAAGTTTAGGAGTAATTTACGTTGGCGGTTTTGTTATGGGGGTTGATAACCCGTTTCTTGAGGACCCAGGGTATAGAGGAGGAGGCTTGTAACTTGACTATTGCTCTTCACCCGGATCTGACGGGTAAGTTGGTTGATGTGACCCACACTAAGGCACTAGACATGTCTCATAGACATGTATTATCTGCCCAAGAGAGGAAGCCCGTGATGATAGTGTCATGGCGAGAATGTTTGGGATGGCAGAATTGCAGCAGCAGATAGGTGACCGTCCAGTACATATGAGAAGATGGAGACCATGGCGGAGCGCTACCCCTTGACTTAGAGTGCAGCGTTCTTATGCAGGACTGGTCCTGCATTCTTAGAGCCTTTGGATGATGATGAGGCTATGTATGATGCGGAGGATGATGTTGTAACACCCCAAAAATTATATGACTTAAGTTAGAGCCTCACCTTATGAATAATGAATTAAAAATAGTTAAAATGATGTTTCTAAACCTAAATTAATGCAATTGACTTGGTTTGGAAGAGTAAAAGTCTAAACGTCAAGAAACGACCAAGACGTCCGGAAACTAGAGAAGAATGTGTCCTAGTGTATCCTTAGTTTTGGGCAGGTTTGGGAGTGTCGTATGATGGTTTAATCTTGTAAAAAGGTTTAAATTAGGTAAATATATGTTTATAGGATCAAAACGTTAGAATACGACTCCCTGAGGCCACCCTAAGGGTCCCCGAGGAGGACCCTAACCTTGGCCAAGCAAGCTGCCAAGGTAGCTTGCAGATTGCACTTGGAGGGAATTGTTGCGCGTCGCGCACTTGCTCCCCCAAGGAGAAAAAAGTCAGTTCGCGACGCGGTCATTTCGCGGACTCTACTGTCTCGAAATTTAATCCCAAATATCTTCTGGGAACAGTTCCGCGTCGCGGATTTCTTCCGCGACAAAAATGCAGAAATTTAGAAATTGATTTTTATTACATTAAAGAGTCCAACTAAGTGAGGGGTATTTTAGGTACTTTAGGGGACGTGTATATAATGATTTTTAAGTCAATTTACCTAACTTTTATCATCAAACACAAAACCCCAAAGATCTAAACCTAAAGTTCCTCCTTTTCTCTACTCTCTCTCTTCCCAAGAACTCCATTGAAGAAGATTGGAGCTTCAAGATGAAGACCAACTCTCCAATGTTTCAACTCGGATTTTCGTGGTTAATTCGTCAATAATGTATGGTTCCTTATCACTCCTGGGATTCCTTTCCCCAAGAGGCCCCTTCAAGATAAATTTCAAAATTTTCAATTTCTAGGTTTCAATCCAAAAACGTGGGTCTTCTTTCTAAAGTGAAATTGATGTTATAAACTGACTTTGATTGATGTTATATGAACACTTATGGATGAATTTATGTTGTATTGATGGTTTCTTGAAGAATTCCCCATGAGACCCATGTTTCTCCTTCTTTTCCAAATTCTAACCCTAGTTTGTGTTGGATATTAATTGAAGGCTATGAATTGAATGTCATGTTATGTAATTCATGTTTGTATGATGATTCTACTCTAGGTTATGTATAAATAGGGTTGAGTCTTTGAATGAAGCCTTGAAGGCTATGAAGGGAATATGTCAATTGCTTACATTGATGTTGATTATGTCATTACTTCATGAATTACCTTGTATTATGTATTGGTTATGAATTGCTTGGTAATTGAAGTATGAATGTCCCATGAAGCGCAAGAAGGTATGAAGGTTGATTCTTCTTTGAACTCAATTATGAAAGGTAAATTACTTAGATTGTAATGATACTATATCTAATGTGTTGTTGTGGTGTTGATGACCTAGTTTCCCCATCCTTAACCCTCTACACTTGAATTAACTATGAAGTATGTAAGTATGTTATGGTATGATTATTATATGATTGAAAGGTAGTTCTCATGATTATAATGTAATGTAAAGTGAAAGGTTTACTCACTTGCTAATTGTTTCTAAAGTGAAAGGATTGTTACTCACTTATGAACACATATGAGCTATTATGGTAAGATGTTTACATAAGAGACTAGTAAAGGCTAATGTGAACTTATGTGATGACTAAAGGTGATCACTAAATGGAATTAGATTCTTAAAACCGAAAGGGCATGTAAATGAGATGGGGGTCTCACGTTTAGTAAGTCCAGCTCCCCACTTGGGTTTCCTCACGTTTAGCAAGACCGGATTACCCACGGTATGTGTTGTTTCATGAGATGGAAACCTCCACTTTTTGTAATTTAGCGTTTCTAGAAGCAATCTCCTTGACCCTTACCTATGTGCCCACACAGGACTTTAGCTTAGTGGATCCACTTAGATAGCTATGTACAAATGGTTACACCTTAGGCAAGTGTTAACCCTCTCTTTTTGGTGTGGGAGTAGAACACCAGATTCCATGTAGCTCTCATGGTCTATGTCGGTTATTGCAATATTTCCCTAATGTAAAAGTAAATGAAGGTATGAAAGGTGTGAACTCTTACTAGGGATTTTTTAAGGGTTTCTACATAGTGTAAGGGAGGGTATGGGACTTCTCTTGCACATTGCACTTGTGGGATCCTAAGAGGTGGTTGTAGTAGTGTTCTCTTATGATTATTATGGTTATGACTTATGTATGTTGATGCTATGTTATGTATGATCGTTATGAATATGGTAAGTTATGATGATATATCATCTTATGAATGTATGCATGAAGTAGGTTGCTTAATGTGATACTTGGCTTTGAATAGGGTTATGAGGTTCTATTCTTTGCATTGCATTAGTATTGCTTGGGTTGTCTACATGTTGGGATGATACTATGTTGGTTTGGACTATGATGCTTATTTTGTGTGCATATTGGATTTACTTGGTAAAAAACATGTTTTGACTAAATGTCCTTTTATGCATGTTTCAATGATTTTTATGCATAGTAGCCATACTTAGTACGTGTGTTGTACTAAACCCATATTTTCTCCCTTTTCCCCAAACATTTAGGTTCGGGCTTTTGAGGATTCAAGCTTACTTCTCATGACACTTGGAGTTGCTTCCCCAAGTTGGTGAGTCCTCAAGTCCGAGGACAAGACCATATGATCTAGCTTCTATGTTTAGTTCTTTGCTTATGTTGAAAGACATTGTTGTACTTTCCTATTTCAAGACTTCTTATTGATGTAAGGGCTA